>JXOV01006197.1:0-22966 GCA_001014945.1 Clogmia albipunctata
GAATACAAGCTAATAAAAAGATGTTAAAAACCATGTCAGTCTCCGGACACAATTTCCTAAAAATCTGCCATATTAACCGGATGGTCATTATAAACCTGTGATTATATTAGTCTATTTTAAAATTTTAAAATAATTATTGCAAATTTTAACTAAATATTAAATGCTGATACTCTCTTATTAGATTTTTAGCAAATATCGACATAATTAAATTATGTCCCTTATACAACGTATTTCTAAAGTTTCTTTGGCCCAATTGAATAATGACTGGCATAAGTACAATAATTGATTTTTTTATAAAATTTTGGAATACCAGGTTAATAACGGAACGCTACGTAATTTAGAATTATACCATTTTCCAGGTGAAATTTAAAAATAAATTACAGATATCACTAGAATCATCATTTACCTTGTATAATTTCATGTGCTTATTTCAGAACGGACTCATGGGAATTTCAATGGGCTTTTTGGATTTTGCACCTGAACCTCCGGCTCCCGTAGCGGTTCCTGTCACAGAGAATTATAACACTCCCTCACATTATTCGGTGATAACGAAAGATAATTCGGGGGCGCTCTCTTCCAAGCCCAGTTCCCAGAACCAGAACAGTAATAATAGTAATGGTGGGTCAATCGGGAGCAATGGCATCGGCGCCGTTTCAATGAACAATGGCAGCAACAACGGCTACGCTACACTGCGTCCTTTGGATATTATTTCCGATCAGCAGGGCAACTATTATATGGCAGCACCACCACAGCAACAACAGCATCATAGTCATCCGCAGCACGCAACTTCATCTCCAGTCTACGTCCAGCAACAGCAACAACCACAGCAGCATCATGTCCAGCACATAATTCAAGCGTCTCATCCTCATCAGCAGCATCCTGGAGTGATTACTTCGTTGAGTGAGGAGAAATTATTACAAAAGGACTCGGACCATCATCACAGTTTTCAGCATGACGATAATAAAGTGATTGTGACCACGATAAATGATCTCTAGTCGTTGAACAAAAGCATGATGACAGTGGTGTGGTGATGTATTATTTTACTAAATTGATCCCCATTTTTAATTTATTATCATTATTGTGTAATCATAGCTGTTTTCTATTAGGAGTTTATTTTACGGTCCTTTGGAGAGAGTACAAATCAAAAGGTGATCCTCTGTAGGACTTAATTGTTGTTTTATTTATTATATCGAACAGACACACACACATAAAATTAATGCAAATGATGATATTCTATATGACTGGAAGATGAACAAAGTTAAGAATAATGTTGATTATAAAATAGATTTGGTCACAATATGTGTTTGTAGATAAAATTGTTAAAGAAGGATGGGCGCGCGAGGGGTGGTAGTAGGATTGAGAATTATGTGCAATATATTTATGTAAGAAAAATTAAAAAAGAGAAGAAGGAAAAACGATCCAAATAACTGAAAACAGACTGATCATACTTAATATCTCCTGTTCTTATCTTCCAGTGAAAGTAATTGAAAAACAGTTTGGATTTTATGATTTCTGTGACGAAAAGCATTTTATGTCAAGAGTTCATCAGTCTATGTCTCTGCCTTAAATCTGGTGGCCTCTCTGTGCGGATAAAACCGGGTAAATTTATAATCTCTCTACAATCAAAACAGATTCAAATGCCCAAAATTCGTTATACAAACAAAGAAATGCATACAAAACTGAATAGAACAATTTAAAAAAAAAAAGAATGATCATTGTAGTAAAATTGATGATATATTAAGAAGACAAATGGAATAATTAAAGTAATACGAGTGGTAAATATATATACAATACAAATATATACACTGAAAGTTATATACAAAAATATGATTAAATATGAATTCAAATAGACTGATTTTTAATTGATGAATTTTTTGTAACAACATTACTGAGTACACACTTAAATAGACAATGGACGAAAGAATATTTATTGAACTTGATTTTGTGTTTTACTCTCCATAAAACGATATTCATAATTAAAGAAGAGCAAAAAAAAACAAGAAATAGGTCACAACACTGAACAAAAGTTGAATAATCAAATATTTTTATACAAACCTACATGTAATAAAATCAAGACAAACATATTATCTAATAAGAATTAGAATCCTCCTTATACTGAATCACCATTTATCTACCGGATATTTATTATGGACTAATAATGTTATCAATAGAGACAAACGGAATCCAAAACGGATTTGTGCAACTGGAGATATATAGTGTGGGTAACTTTTGATTAATCAATTAAATTTAGGTTTAATAGTATTTATTTATTTATTCGATAAATGCAGCTTGAATTGTTTATTGTGCAATGGAGTTTAGTTCATCAGAATCCGTTATTAAAATGGCGGAGAGTCTTATCAAAGCAGCACTATTTAAATTTTAATGTGTAGATTAGGGATGATGCAAAAAGCAGTCAAGACATTAAAATTTTTATTTAGTCCCTACATATTATTAAATGATAATCATCATTGCATTACACTATTATATTGTCATCGTCATTATCAATAATTATAAATAATAGTTATTAGTGTGATTATAAATAATGGAAAGGAGTCGAGATCGAATAAAAAAATGTGCGCGCGAGATGGAGAGCAAATCAAAAGAAAAATATTATGGTGTATAGCTCTATATAGGAATTAATGCTATGTATCGGCATATATAAATAAAAGAAAAATCACAGAAGTAGTAGCTTGAAGACAAAAATAGATTAATTACTTGGATACAGTAATTAATTGAACAAATTAAACACATTTCATTATTTCAAATAATTTTAAAACGTCTTCTATGCCTGTTATTCGATTATAATATTTGTATCGTTGCAAAAAAAAGAGTATGAAACGAAATTAAACCAATTATTTAATTTGTAATTGAGATTATGAGAAATTGTACACAAAGTTTTCCAGAGTTATATTAATAGAAAAATTTAACTGTGATGATAGAATCTTCCCAATTAACATACTTATATTGTTGTTGCCAGAGCATGAAGTAATATACATTTTTTCTTTTCCGGTCGGTTTGAAAGAAACCATAATTTTGGTCCGAAATTTTTGCGACGATATAAAAGATATCAATTGAATTGCACGGGTTATTGTGTCCAAATAGAAGTCTTCTGAGAACAAAACATTTAATATCTTGAATATATACTTATACCCTTTTATGTTTTTATTATTATTATGAGAATGTTAGAGGAAGCGGATACAAACAAAAAATTATTTTGCCAAGGGCTTTAAATATATTAGCGTAAAAACTGCATAGAGGAAATAAGGATACAAAAAAAATCTCAGAGCTTTTGATATATGGGAATAGGGGCAAACGTCTTGTTTTAATTATGCAATACATTTCTTTGTTTATTTTATATATCATTATGTGTAAGGAAATTTCTAATTGTGTATCATTTTCAGCGTTAAGTTCGCCCTGATTGTTCCTATGTTTCACCTAAAGTAACATCTTATATTATTGAATTTCATTGCAATTGTATTTTTAGTCTTATTATTTCATAATTGTTAACTTTTATCATCTCATATATTATCCTTTTATATGTTATCCACTATTAGTTTTTTTGCATTATTAAGCGAATAGCCGTAGAACGTAAATAGATTTAACAAAATAAAAAGAACACTCAAGTAAACCACTTGATAGAGAGCGACGTGTAAAAAGAATTAAATTATAATCAAAATTTTTAGGCAAATTCTATATAAATTATAAACATTTCTCTCTTGATGAGATAAAGTTTGGCAAAATTTATATTTCTTTTTTTGTTTTGTAGACAACTTGTAAATGTTCAAATTGTGTAAACGTACTTATAACTGCCTTTTTATTTTTTAACCAGCTAGTTTTACGAAACAAAATGACAACATATTTTACCAAATTGTATATCTATTATTCGGTTTTAATCAAACACACACACAGCATCTGTTGGCAATCTCAATCCACACGCCTATCTATCACAAAAATCTCATTTGAAATCGTCTTATGTTTTGGTTTGTTTTATATATTTTAAAATTAGCAATACACATGTAAATGTTTATTGTAGTACTAATGAAATTTTTTATAAACATGAACAAAAAATAAACAGCATCAAAATATGCAATCTGTCTTTATATATCTCTTGTAAAAGAATAGAATGAAAATGAATATTTGTGGACAAAAGTTGAGACAAACACACATATATTTAATAAATTTTCTATTAGATTCTGTAAATGTATAAAATGAGACAAAATCTGAATAATAAAAATAAACATATATAATTGATTGTGTTTTTTCTTCATATATTATACAATTCGATCGACCGATCCTTGACGAAAGTCGATGGCAAGTTTTTCCTTTCCTCCTCTATTCAATGCCATGTGCGAAAATCATGACCAGGCCCGGCTCCACTAACACTTCGTCACTAATTGTGCTCATATGCGCGTTATCACAACTCAAAACGAGAACAGCTTGTTTGCCTGGAAGCGTTAAAATTGACTGGTAAGTAATTAGCTTGTATAAAATAATCAAAAACGTTACCTGGAATACGACGACAAACGTAGCTATCATAAATGCGTCTATTATTTTGGCGGGTTTCCAACGAGCTTAATCCTCTTGGCCACCGTCTTTCGTGGCAATTTTCCATCAAATCATCTAATATATGCGGAGGACAGCCAGATTCAGACAGTGCTCGTTTAATCATCATCTGCAAAGATTGATTAAAATAAATGAAAATGATATTTAAAAATAAAGTAAAATCATAAAGATTATGAATTTCTCTTTTATATAAATTAGTTCCAACACACTACAGTAAAAGTTCCTTAAGTCCTTATTCCTTAAAGAAACCGACAATTCGGAATATTTATTTGAGATTATAGGGGATACATTCTTAAAAGATAAAATATTAGACAATATAAAAATCAATTTACTTGTATTTTGTGAATGCGGATTTTTCAAAACTAACAGATGTTTAAAATTTCATATAAAAATAATATTTCCCACAACATTCCGGTATAGAACTAGGGGTAGTCTGAACCTCAACCATCGGGTGTTAGACTTTCCATGACTATTTGTTTTCAGTGAATTAGTAGTCAATTAATAGCACCTAGACCGGTTTTAAACGGATCCAATCAATCCGCCCATTTTATTTTTTTTTTGCGCCATTACTTATTTATCGTTATGAAAATTATTTCGCAATGATATTGATATACACAAAATGTGGAAACTTTTTTCGCGCTGAAAAAGGTCCGCCTGGGATTTGATCCCACAACCTCGAGGAGGCAGTCAAGGGTAGACCACACAAGCGGACTAAAATTTCATATAAAAATTATAAAAAAAAAGTCTTTTTGTTGTTGCAAAAACAATATCAATAATTTATAACAACTTCATTACTTATTAAATAATCAAATATAAAAGTTAGTTTAGTATATTTCATGAAAAGTAATATTTCTGATTTGGTTACCAAGCGAAAGTTTTGTTGGTAATTGGTCAAAATGTATGGCTTTATCAAACATCCGCAAGACATATACACAAAATTCTTGCGGATGCGAATGTCCAAATTTATGCGAATGGGAATATTCGCAACATCCCTACTCCATAGTATCCAATACTATTTTGTATGTACAAGGCAATTATAGGCAATATATAAGTGAACGTCATACAAAGCATATATCTTTTTTTATTGGAAGATCAAAATATAAATAAATAAAATTGTACGTAATAAGTATGCCAGTATTCGATAATGGCGAATGGAGGATTCTACACAACGAGGAGGTCTCTCAGCTGTACCAGGACAACGACTTTCTGAGGTTTGTGGAATTAAATGAATTACGATGAACAGGGTATGTGACCAGGATGGATGAAAACTTATTCCCAAAAAAAGCAATGGAAGCACGACTGATAGGAAAGAGACCAGTAGACAGACCCAGGAAACGTTATGAGGCACAGGCAACCATTAGTAAAGTATCAGATCGACTTTTAGGAGTACACAATTGGAAAGAAGCAGCCATCAACAAACAACAATGGAGGGACATGATCACACATGCAAAAGGACACATCGGCCCATAAGTCTATACTGTACGTAATAAGTATACAAATTGTGATAACAATTATACAGCTTTTAATCCCTCTTCTGCGTCAACTTCCTCTTCTCCATCACTTTGGCATTGCTTATTAACTTTAATGTTTTATACGATTAGATCATTACCACAAACAATTTCTTTAAAATCGGTCACAATAAGCGGATTGTCACTATAAGCCTCTCATTATACCACTCTGATTTATAATGGCTTTTATATGGAAACCAAAAATCGCTGTATAATTCCTCAAAATCAGTGGTTGGAAACTCAGAGTCATAATAAACGAATTCTACTGTATATTCAAAAATCTTTTAAATAATTTAAAGATTAAGATTTTTGTTTTAAATTATGGGAAGAATATTTTTTAAACCATTGTTATTTCCAAAATAAGTAATAGATAGAAAATCTTACCTGAAGGACATCGTCGGGAGTGGAAATCATTCCTCCCCATCGTGTCACCCGGGCTCTGGCTAGAGTGTTGCTCCACCTAACCACTTCGTCGCGTTCCATTTGATCAGCAATGGCCCTCATTGCGGGATTGGAGACGCACATTGCCCTCATAAACTCCTTGAACAATTGTAATTCTCGTTTCAGCTCATTGATTGCCAAATTCTGATCACTTATCTCTGTCTTCATTTGGCTGATTTTCTGCTGTTGACTCTGAATTAGCGCCCTCAATTCTCTAGCACAATTGTGATCTTTTAGTTCATCTTTGGGAATGACGAAGCCACATCCCTTTTCGCATGGCAGTGGTCGTTTTGGGTTGTGTTCGCAGTGCTCCAGATGGGAGGCCAGGCAATCCAGTTTCAGAATCGTCGTGCACCCATAGACAGAATTGTCACAGCTGATACAGAGACGAGCTAGGAGATTCCTTAAAATCCGGGCGACCGGCCGCAAATTGGCAGTCGTTATTGAATTGCGATCGACCGGACAAGTTGGCTGCCTAAAGAAATGGATCGAGAACTTGAATAACGGAGTCGGGCGGAAAGACAAGGCATATTACCTGGAAAGCCATTCGGTGATGCAACTTCGGCAAAAAGCGTGTTCGCAAACACCTGCCTGAAAAAACAGTTTGATTGTATGAGTAAGTGGCGTTTAATTCGGGCGAGATTAATTAAATTGGCAAAAATTAATGTTTGCCCCCACACACTGCTCTGTCTGATCGTGAATTGGCGATAGATGAAAAAATTGCACACAAACGTAAAGGTGTGTAGTGTAGTGCAAAGAAAAGAAACCACCAAAGAGAGAAATGGTTAAATAATCGTATTTGATTGAATAATCGGCGGTGTTTTTACCTAAATTTATGTAAATAGGAATTATTACACTGATTGTAAGTTTAATGTTAAGGAATTTCTAAAAGAAATTTTAAATACAGTTTAATTAGTATTTACCTGTTTTAATTTATTGTTAAAGGAATAGAAGAAGTAATTAGAGCATACAATGGAAGTGTAAATTATTAGAACAAGATAACTGTTATGTATTTAACAAAATAACTTACTTGTACAGGATCCTGAAGAACCCCGGAACATATAGGACAAATCAGTTCTTCGTCCACTTCCCCTTGAAATCGAATGAGATCAAAACCCATGGTTTGTGTATGTTTAATTTAAATGCAAAAGAATAACTCTGACATCTTTTGTTGTTTCGTCCTTAGAGAGAGCTTTTACAGATAAGGAGTATTATTAAGCACGTTTTTTATGTTTGCCATTATTTGTCACTGTTATCATTTCAACACATCAGACTACATAAACGAGACTGGAAGTGTTGCAGGTTGGAGAAATACAAAGAAAAGTGGCATAACTGTTTTAAAGCGGAATCAATCAATTATATTGAACTTTTTCACAAACAAAACACACACAAACACTGTTTTCTTCATTTCTTTGATCGCAAATTTAACCGTCTGTTCTTCATTCTATTCTTTTATTTGTTGCAGTTTTTTTGTATTGTTTTTCCCTTCACTTTGTTGAATTTTGATAAGAAGTACAGTTTTAACTTGTTTTCCGTGTTGTGATGGTTGTGCCAGTAGTTCTCATCGTCTTATCGAAATCGCAAACCACAAAATCACTTAAATTAAAAATATACAAATAATAAAAGTTTTTTCCTTAAACTGTGAGATTATTATTATTAATGTCACTTTCAAATTCAAATATTACGTTATATATATATATGTTTTTGAGCTGTCAATTAGAATTGTCAAAATCAAGTTTTATTTGTTTATAAAAATACAAAACTCTTAAAATGAGCGAAAACAAGGTTCTTATAAGACAATGTGTGTTGAAATACTTTCAAAATGGTTACAGTATTACAGAGGCCAGTAAATTGTTACAGAACCAATTCAAAGGAAGGATAAGTTCAACAACTTGCAGACATTGGTACTTTTTCATATATTGTTTTTTAAATAAAAAGGTCTCATTCTGTTTTAATTCATTCTAGGTATGCAAGATTCAGGGCAGGTGACTTTGATCTTTGTGACAAGGCTCGGGGAGGTCGTCCAATATCCTTTGATATAGATGAATTCCGTAATTACATTGATGCAAACCCAAAATTGAGTACTATTGAACTGGCCAGATTGTTCAAGTGCAGCAAAACTACAATTTCCAGGGTTTTGAGGTCCATCAGCTACGAGAAAGTGGACGATAATTGGATGCCCAGGATTGTCGATGCGAAATTTGAACCGAAACCAAAATCTGAACAACCAGAATATGAGATTATCAAAAGAGATTTGAGTTTGGAACAGAAGATCTTTATCGTCAGTCGATATTATGAAAGTGGAAGACAATATAATAAGTTACTCGAGGAATTTGATGGTAAATTCCAAATGGAAACTACTTCTGCTTTAGAAGAACTATTTGAGACTGTGATAACGACTTTTGAATCTTCTGGTTCCGTTGCCAATACCTTTGAAATCCTTGTTAAACAATCAAAACAAACTAATATTGAAAGTGATATTTCCAAAATAAAAACAGAAGAGGAATATATACGAGATCAAGACGACCCACCATCGAAAACAGACAATAATAGTAGGAAAAAACGAATTCGAGATGTTAAGAAAGCGCCCGATTCAGTATTTCCTAAAGAATGCCCCTTTTGTCATAAAACTATTTCTCATAATACCTTTAGGATCCATCTCAGAATTCACACAAATGAGAAACCTTTTGCGTGTACTGTCTGTGACAAACGGTTCAGATCTAAATATGGTTTAACTTGTCACAATCAGGTCCATCTAGAAAAGGACAAGCGAAAGATTAATGTTTGTCCACGCTGTGGAAAACAGTCTACACAACGGTCCAATCACAATAAACATATGAAAATGCACGAGTTGGAGGACCAAAGTATATCAAATGTAATTAATTCCAAAGAAACTACCCTTAATCTAACTACATAATAAAAATATCCACACTTTAAGCTTTTAGTTTTGTAAAGTTAAAAGCAACAGGATATCATTACAGAACACATTTAATGGTAAGTTACGTGAAAAGTTAATAAATGAATAATTTGGTTAATCTATCAAAGCCTTAATGTGATTGCCGCCAATCAGATAAAAGCCGTTACATTTCGCCAAATCATTTCATCGCATAACAGTAGCTCACCACGTTTACGGGAAGGGATTTCTTGTTTGAAAATACTAGAATTCTGGATATATTTTAATCAATGTATGAAATTTACGTGAGAAATGGAGGTTGGGTACCATAAATATGAAAACTGGAGAGTTTTTGGGTTAATTAAATTTATTGAATATCATTCTTAACAATATAGATTGTAAAAATAGTCCAAATGCATATTACCAAGGCGACACTCTAAAATTATGTTACCGTTATTCTATGTACTTAAATGCATAGAAATTCTGACGTACAATTTTATTAAAATAATAATTGAACAAAGTTTTGAATGATTTATAAAAATTAGAAGAATATTTCTTAGACGTAACAACATTAACTTAAAGACATATTATAATAATTTGGGCTTATGTAATTATTACATTTGCCATAAATACTCTAACAGATTTTGTGTCATAAAATGCATCTATTTCCTTACGACTATATTTACAGTTTCACAACAAATGTGATATAAAACAGAATAATGCGACCAGTCTTTTTAAAGTAACAACGATTATGGGTGATCGCTTTGCGTTGTGCCGGGCTTTTGTCCAGCGGTTAATAGAGGAACAATTACGTCTTTCAATTCATGACTACTCCGTTCAGTTACGAAATCTTGCAAGCAATGGTCTAGTTCGGACTCTGAGGCAACGTCCATTATTCTTGTGTTGAGCGCCCCTTTCAATACACTTTTTACTTCTCGTGAAGGCTCTAGCAGTATTAAAATACAGCCTGTCTTTGAAAGCTCCTTTTGAAGATCACCTAATCCTCTGGCCGCAGTGAAATCAAATTCTGAAATAGAGTTACATTTTTAAATTTGACATAAACTTTTCCTATCCATTAATATAGGCTTTTCCAATTAAAGATTTCATACTAATATTTATAATACAACTAGGTCCATAATATTATATAAGACATGATTAAACTCTAGAGTCTTTTATGTGACGACCTGGCGAGTGTTTCAAAGAAGGGTGTTTAATAATCCTTACCGACCGTATTTTATGCAAAGATTTAGGCATTTTTAAATAAATAAACCCAAAATTTTAAAAAAATCATAGCCTTTTCAATAGACAGAGAATTATATCTGCACATAGTTCAAAAAACGATTTCTTTAACACAATAGTGCTATAAAAAAAAGTTTGACAAAATAAATTTTAGTGCCATAATATCAATTTTACGCAATAACAACATAGATTGATTTCTGTTAAAAATAAACATTTTTACGAAATGAAATCTTTAATTGGAAAACCCCACATTAAATTTTTTTTTAAATTAACAAAACATAATTTTTTTTTTGGATAACTTACCGATTAAATTTCTACAATCTAGGACAATGGGAGCATTTCCATGATCTTTCAGAGCCTTAGAAACCCCATGTCGAACGTGTTCAATGGCAGGGAAGTAAAGCAGACTGTGCTTGGGACGAATAAGGATGTACATAATACCGGTCACTGTAGTGCATCGTTCAACGTTTAGAGATGGTCTCGCCGCCCGATAAATAAGGAATGCCAAATCGGCAACTACTCCAGCCAACAAACCGATTTCCACTCCAATCCACAAGCTGAGGATAAATGTAATCGCGCCTGGCAGTAACTCGCGTCTACTGCAACGCCATAAAGGCCTGATCACCTCATATTCTATCATAAAAATGACCGCCGAAATAATAACAGCACTCAAAGCAGCCCGAGGTATGAAATGGAAGTAAGGTGTTAGGAGACTTAATGCTAGAAGAACCAAAGCGCCAGTATAAATTCCTCCAATTGGGGTTCTCACTCCACTGGCGTGATTTACAGCACTTCTTGAGAAAGAACCGGTCACAGGAATTGAAGATACGAAAGATCCAAGAACGTTGCTTAAAGATAGGGCGACCTGAAATTCAAATATTATTATGTATTATGTTGTTAAATCTTATTTAATATTAAATAATTTGATTTTAAATCTAATCAAGACTTTTCAATAATATAAAACATATAATTTCATAGTTTTAGTTTAAATTCACCGAAATGTAAATAAATGGATTTAATTACCAATTCCCGGGTTGCATCAATTCCACTTCCGCCAAACGCCTTCGAAATGGCCACATTACCTAAGACCGCGATAATTGGGACTAGAGCTATTGATGATCCCAGTTCTGTGATCTAAAAACAACAATTTAGAATATTGTGGAAAGAATAGTTGATAGTAAATTTACCATATCTCCGAAATCCATTTCGACTAGTGTTCCATTCCCACTATCTCTGATTGTACTAAAAGGAGGTACGGCGACATCTGGTAGCCCACTACGGACAGTTCCGGTGAGTATGAATGGGTTTCGGCCTGATTTAGCAGCAAAATATGCTCCCAGACTAGTGAAGAACACAAGAAGTGCATTCCTAGAAGTTGCAATAAGCCAAATTGAGAACCCGAAAATTCGACGGCCTTTTGTTGCATTTTCTGGTGTTTTGATGTCCTTCAATTTCTACAATTAACCAAATAATCTATGTTAACTTTTATGAAATCAACTTGGAAAACCACATTCACCAATTTACCCTCAATAGAAGCAATATTCCGATGGAGCAGAAACCAAGAGCGGCGTCCTCGACTCGAATTTGATCTAGTTTTGTAAAAACTGTAGTCAGGGTTGGAACGAAACCCGAACCTCCTCCGCCAGTTAATCCTAAAAGGCCTTTCAGCTGAGATGCACCTATTATTACAGCAGTGGCAGATGTAAAACCAACTGTTACTGGTAGAGAGATAAGGTCAACCAGAGCGCCTAGTCTTAAGAGAGCCATTATCATTTCGACAATGCCAGCCAAAAAACATAACAGGATTGCAAGATGTGGCCCGGAATTTCCACCAAGACCCGTGTGTCTACTCGTCATCAAAGCTAAGAGAGCTGTTGGTCCGATGGTCACCTCTCTACACCCGCCCAAAAGAGCATAGATAGCACCACCAATGAATGCGGAATAGAGCCCATACTAAAAGAATCAAATGTTAGCATGGATTATAACGTTTTTTCTCCTTAAATAATACTTGTGGCTCTAAGCCGGCCAATGTTGCATAGGCCAAGCCTTGAGGTAGAACTGTAAGGCCAACTGTGACGCCGGCTATCAAATCCGATATAGCATATTCTGCCGTGTATCCCCTTAGCCATCTCGCACCCGGAATCCATTTCTCAACCGTGTTTAAGCCCATGATTATAAGTCCACCACGTTTCCTTATTGTTTCTTTATCAAATGGCGGATGTAGTTGTTTTGTGCCGTTTCGGATTGATGAATGTTCCAATAATTGATATTATTTTCTGTGAAAGGAAATGCATAGTTTTGTTTACAAATTTCGTCTTTTATCGATAACTGTTAATTGTTTTCCAGCACTGCACACCTGAATAAATTTAAATGGCCTTAACGTATTTTTATATATATATAGGCAACGCGAAGGAGATGTCATTAATTCGGTGATCAATAAATAAATAAGAGTCATCACCACCGCCAACCACCTGTCATGTCCCCAAAGCTCACAATTAATTGGCTTGCAAATTTGTCGTTGCCGTCAACAAATACAGTCTGGCTCTCTATTTTGGACACATTTTTGGAATCCAGAGAAAACACGTTTTTGATGATTCAACCCGCCGCCGACATACAACACCAGTCACATGATTATGCAAAACAATTTATATCAGTTTATCGACGCCACAGTTCGCTCGACTTGTACAAAAAGTATAAACACTAATTTATTTCGCTGGCCAAAGTTGGGTAAAAAGCGCTGATTTTACGGTTCAAGTTTACCTCTCTCGACCAGCTCCACCTCTTCTTCATTTCAACAGTCCGTTTAAAATAGCGACAAAAAATTACTATAGCCGGTGGGAATTTTCTACAAAGTCATTGATATTTTATGCCAAGACATTTACCAAGGTCGTTTAAGAAATTTATAGGCCATTCCTAAAATTGTGGAGTAGCCAAAACCAGATTCAAACTGGAAGCGCCGGGAAATTTGGTTGTAAATATTATAATTAAGGAGTTAAAATTAGCATATAGAATCATATCCACACTTGGTCATTAATTTTATACAAAACTGGTTAATAAATCAAACGTCCCACCTTTATTTATATACAAGAAATAAAAACAAACGCGTATTTCTCTTCCTTCTTTAACAATATATAAGTAGTATATTAATTATTAATTGATATATTTGGAAAGTTCTTAAACAATAATTTTTTACCGAAAATGAGGGCAACTTATTTAAAAAAAAAAATAAGAGGAAATTTAAGCAGTCTATTGACTCACTGTTGATATATAATAATAACAAATAAATTAAAGATATGTGCAAAAACCAACTCTTTAAAAAATTCATATTTTTATCCTAAAGCGCCATCAGTGACTCATGCTTCTTATATGCTTTTGGTGACACTGATCTCCTTGATGTCCAAAAAACAAAGTAGCGGCAATACTTTCGAAAAAGAACGACGACGCCAACAAAGAGGTGTGTACTTCCCCAATATCGTTTTTAGAGCAGGTTTCTTATCGACGATATGTCTGAGTGAAATATATCAACTCCTTTTTGTATGTTTTGGGAAAAATCTTTGGCCAAAGTCAATCGGCCAGCTTTTCTGTGCTTTAAAATTGCGAAATCCCATAACAAAATAGCAAAAATTAAATGAAAACACACGCGTTCCAGGTCATTGAGCGATCCACAGCCAAGATTATATAAACACTGTGTACCTGTGGAGTGTCGGTATATATAAAAGTCGCGTGAATTACACGCGAATAAGTATGGCATTTAAACAACATAAATTATAGATTAATTAAAGGCGATCAATTGAACTTGGCCCTGGCGGATGATGGGTACATATTTTCACAAGGAAATTTTACATTAGATCTCGGGAACTCTCACCTTTATTTACTTTAATTACCAATCAAACTTAACAAAAACTCGGTACAGTTGTGCAAAAATACACACAAAAAAAACTATCTCAGCCGATAAGAATACTTTTTTTTTTGTAATTAAAAAATAAATAGCAATTTCACTGGATATTCGAAAGAAACACTGATATTATGTTTTATATGGTATCAACTTTCGCTAAAGTGAATAACTTTTGCGCACATCACAGAAAGCAATTTACAAGCTAAACAAATTAGTACAGACAGATTTGTAAATAAATTGGTCCTCCATTCAACTTAACAATTGGATTCTATTGTTGGCAAATTGTTCCTATTCGAACTTCCACCACTTTTTTTATTTAAACAATGTTTAATTTTTTAGTACGTCTTTTAGTATTATTTTAACGTACTTATTTTTAAACTGTTGAGTTTTATTTCACTTGAGTTCACACTTTTTTGTTTAACACCTGTTTATGTATAACAACCAATTACACGCTGTTTGACTATTCGCTTCGGACTCGCAATTTCGAATGACTCTCCAGACCGAACGAACGTTCAGTAGTATTTCTCACCGATCGGCCAAAAACAAACCACGATGGAATACTTTAATATTGGGTCGGAATAATAGTTATTGAAAAATACAACGATAAACATATGTAACTAAAGATATTAAACAAAGATTTCTAAATATGTAGCTTATTTAGAAATATTTTTAAAATCACTTTTCAATGACTGTTTATGTACTTTTAAGAGAATTGCAAAAACAAATTTTGTTCTGCCCTGGTGTAAAAACCCGTTTTAACTCAGAAACTATAAAAAAAACTCGCTTATGGCTTGATTTTTCGCACTCGATGTCTTGTTTAAAAACAACTAATTTTACACCCTTTTCTTTTTTTTATCTTATATTAAATAAGTATGTTTGAATTCTGTTTTTCCATTTGGAAATTCGATTATTGGCAAAAAGATAGGCACTTTTGAAATAGGTTTCATAAATATGCAAATTGAAGTGGGGGATTTTATTTAGGAATTTATTATTCAATTGCACATTTTACTGTAGGTGAAAACACAATGGAAGATTTTGAACAACGTTCATGAGAATTTTGACTAGCTTAGTTTGATTCATAAAAGCATTACAAAAATAATTATAATAAAACATCACTAATAGTTATTTCCAAAATTTGCAGATCTCATTAAAATATTCTTCAATTAAAATGCAACCTAATGATAGCCAAATACCGCCATGAGTTTTCTTTGGAGTATAAAACTACTTTATTTTTATTATATTTAAAATATGATTTGTTAATATTTTATGACCATACCATAAAATTCATCAATGATCCAGTTACAAATGTGACATTTGATTTCCATAATATTTGCGTAAGTCT
The DNA here is from genome assembly GCA_001014945.1 of Clogmia albipunctata. NCBI lineage: Eukaryota > Metazoa > Arthropoda > Insecta > Diptera > Psychodidae > Clogmia > Clogmia albipunctata. The sequence continues at coordinate 15,882 of JXOV01006197.1, forward strand.
TTTGCCAATTTTAAAAAGAGTCGTAAATTATTATTTTTGATGGCATCTAATCATTCATACAAATTACGAAAGTTTGTTTTGTAATTGTTTCCAAGAGGAAATCTCAATTTGGCTCTAATCAAGATCTTTAATTGTGCCCCAAGAGTTAACTTCAGTAATTATATTTAATTCCCACACAATTTATAATAGTTGTGTATTAGATTACTTTAAATGGATATTTATCTAATTCACGGCTTATTTTAAAAACGTTTTATTTAATTTATTTTTTATATGGAAAGCAATGTGGGCATTAAGGGAACATGACACATCTGTAAGGGTAAATGAACATTGATAGATTCGCCATCTATTTTTAGCCAAAAACCAACTAAATTGCTCGTCGATGATTCAACACATCCCAATGGATCATAAGCGCGATGTGAAAAGCCGGTTATTTTAATGCTGTTGAAACCGCAACTTGTTTTAGTAAAAATAAAAGCCCAGTTCTCCATCACAATCAAAAGAATGGTAAAAAAAGATAAAGCCTCTTTATAAATAAGCATGTGGCTTTTAAAACGCACATGGACATATTTATATACTAGTCTTTTCACCATATAAAAGGATGGACCTAAAAATAAATTCACGTTCTTCACGTAAATTGACTCTGTTTTTAAAAATCTCACGGAATAATTCAAAAAAGGAATTTTATAACACAATCGTGATTAAGGTAAACAATAATAAAAAATTTATTCTCTATGACTCATTGATTTACTAGTAGAACAATCATAAAATTAAAAATTGTAATTTAATGGGAAAAGTAATCAAAAAACATTTAAACTAAGTACGTTTTCATTATTTTACGTACTTTAAATATTAATTGCGTATTAAATTAATCAATAAAATACACTTTAAACAAAGTGGATATTGATTTACTTCTAATTTACTCCTTCCTACTTGACATTCAATAAAACTATTCTGAATTCCTCTATTTCTTCTAAATCAAACTTGTTAATTTTATGAGCGAATTTCCAAATCAACTATGTATCTAAAATTGCATTCTTTTTATTTGCTCATTCAATTGTTTGTAAATGAAAAAAAATGATTTAACTATTTAATTTTTGCATCACCCTATCATTATTTACTTTTTGGTATATACAAAATATAGCGAAAAGGTGAAATGGATTGAATTCAAAACGTGAGAAATATGCAAAAGCAAAAAAAGGAAGTAAAAAATGTCCGGGCAGTCACATGATGTTGTTTATTAATAAAACATTCGGGTATTAAATGAAATAAATATGGGTGTATTAATCTTTTTGTTGTTTGAAGTATGTCGACTCAAAAAAATTGTAGTAAAATTAAGATTATCACATAAATACGACAGTGAATTTGTTAATCGTGATTAAAATCTGTAAATCGATTTTGAAATATCACTAGTTGTCAGTAGAAAAGCATAACATGTTGCATTATCAGCACTTAATATTCATAATGAGTGGCTGGTAATTAAACGATCAAAACATTCCCGACCTATGTTAAACAGTTTTGTAATCTTTTATCAAAGTAGTTATTTGTAAAACAAGGTTAAAAATTAATTGTTTTTAATAAGGAAAAGAGTGTAAAATCGAGCGACAAGGAGAGTTTTCCATTGTTTTCGAATTGAAAATCGGATTTTACACCTGAGTAGGACAACTTTTTTGAAATCGCTTTTAGTAAAAATCCAGGTGCTTTTTCTTGGCTAAAAAACTTCACATTTTGTTGATCTAGGCCGTGTCATGCGACCATTTTTATGTTAAATATTTTTAAAATCAGTTTTTGTGTATTTTGAAGAGGAATGAATAATAATTTATGTTCCGTTTGGGTGTAAAATTAATTTCTACTCGTCTTTAGACTCGTATTTTAAACTTTTTTCCTCGTCAAGAAACGACTGATTTTACACCCTAGTACCACAGACAACTATTCATTTAATTTATCTATTCGGTATGTATTAATGATTATTCTAGTGTTATATATAAAAAAAATATTGTAAAAATTTTCAATTCCACATCTTTTTAAATTTAGGTTGAAAGACATCATTACCTTGTTATTGGGTTTAAAACACTCGATACTTAAACAATTATGATAAAACTGACCAATCTATATAATTCTATTTAAAATAAATAATTTTAAATGTTATGAGCAATAAAGTAAGAAAGTCGTCAATTGTTATTTTATTATTTCCACAAAAGCCGCTATTTTTTCAGTTTTCACGGTATTTTCTGGTGATTCACAGTCCTAGATGAATTTGTGTTTTTCTTGACGGTCCTTGACTATCTGCTCCATTACACTGTAACTAATGAAGGAGAAAATATTCTCTGAAATGTTAATAATCTCTAGATTTTTCTTACTGTTGTATCACGTTTATTGCTGTTTCACGGTTAATAATATTATATTACATAATAAATCAACAGGTAGTTGATTTTGTTTACTGCGACATTATTACTTCCATTACGTGATTTTGTAATATACCCAAATCTATAAATTTTTAGGCCATGGTTAATCAATTTCAATTATACGTTTGAAAATTTCTTTTGTAAACACAATTTGTTGATATAAAATCGAAACAATAAATATATTATTTTATATTAAACAATTCATTAATTATTTTAGAGATATTTTTTTAGAATAATAGATTATGTTTCATCTGCAAATAATTAAAATAAACCGAAATTGAAACAGTTGTATTTTAGTCATTGTTTATAATTATTAAAGGTACAGGAAACATAGATTATATATATTATGAATATCACTACCGTAAATAGTTAAACAAGAAGCATTTAATATTCTTTATGTATATTTTGAAATGCCAATCTACTTCCACCATTGGATAATATAAACAATGAAAAAACGTGATCTTAAAATAAATATTATAATAAAATTAAATGATAATTTAAAATGCAAATAAAACAAACCCTAGACCTATTCATATCGATAAAGATAAATAAAATATTATTGGCAATATTTATCTGATTACACAGCTAACATATCATTTTATATTCAGAAGCTTTAAAGCCTACACACCTCACTCGAATTGTTTAATCGCCACCTGTTCAATGCGTAATAAAAGCTGTATTTATGTTTTCGTATATTTTTTTACAAATTTGCAAAAAACTTGTTTTTCATAGTTTTAATAGTGACGAATTTTGGTTGAAATATTTAATGGTATTGTGAAAATACATGTTTATATAGTTGATAAACAACACGAAAAGTAAACAAACTTAAGTGTATATATTTTTAAATTTTTTTAAAATTAATTTTTAATGTTTTGACCATATGATTCCTAATTTTATAAATGGATTTAATTCAAATTTAATCAATCATATGAATGTAATTAATATTCACCGAATGATCGATGTGAATTACCTAATATAAGTTAAAAGGATATCAGGGCTTGACTATATTGAAATTTTGGACATATTTTACGCCTAATTATACGACTAATTATATCGACTGCATTTGGCGACAAAAAATTGTTTATTCGTCGATTCCTACATCTTCCGTTGCAAAGGTAAAAATAGTTTTGTACATCAATTAAATCATTTAAATCTTTAATGTAAATTTTCGAATTCGGGGTTTATTGGTATACATTCTGTTTCATCCTTGTAAGACAGATGTTTTTGGTTTTAAAAAATAACTCTGAGTGAATCAATTACATTGCAAATCTTTATCGCACAATGAAAGATGTGTTCATTGATCATCATCTGGTATTGGGCTTAGTTTATTACTGGTAATTAAACGAGGAACTCAAGTGTTTGGGCTTTCTCTACGTAAATTGCATGTCATCCTCATATGACAGTTTTTGTTTTCGACAATTTTCGTAGCGGCCAAGAGAGATTTTAGTGATTTTTATATTGATTTTAATATAATGATTAAATAGAAAATGTAGTCAATGCCTGCCCCAGATACGATATAAAAATCGTTATAGGTAACTTCAATGCAAAAATCGGAAGGCAGCCGAAATACAGGCAAATAATCGGTGCTCATAGTTTGCATGAGTTTTCAAATGACAATCGGCAAAGAACAATAGAACTGGCCGCTTCGCTTAATATGGTTGTTGCTAGGACCAGATTTCCGCGGAAAGACATCCATAAATGGACATGGACCTCACCAGATGGGTTAACGAGGAACTAAATAGACCATGTATTGATTAATAATCGCCACCTATCTTGTTTGTCCCAAGTCCGTTCCTATCGTGGGGCAAATTGTGACTCTGACTATTTCCTCATCGGAGCAGCTTATCCTCGTTCTGACGTAGGCCTGGATGCCAAGAAAATTGGAATGCCGAGTTTGCAACAGTCGACGAAGGACCGAATAGCTTGGATGAGCGCGTTGAGGCAGGCCAAGGCCGGAGCCCAGTTGTAGCGCCGCGGATCATCATCATTAATATACGTTTCTTATAAAAAAAACCTTGACTTTTTAATTGATTTAACTAACAAAAAATGATTAAAATTGCAATTTAATAGTTATTTAAACAACGTGTAGAAAAAATGAACCATAATTAAACTCGAGTAGAGTTCTAGAAAACGAATGGAATGAGCTTTCTAATAAATACGAGTGTTTAATTATGTGTTTTTCCAACTAGTTTTTACAACGTTTTATACAATTCGCATATTTATTAGCTATTTTTCCGCAAAATATGAAGTAAAGAAAAAGAAGACAACCCAGTACTAAATTAAGGTATAAACACATACCATTAAGGGAAGTACTTGTCAAGCGAATAGAACTGTTGGTCTCAATTTTTCAAAATATCACGAAAACCTTGCACCATGCACTGTATCACTGATATGCCCGTGATAGCACTCATCATTTAAAAGCCACAATCAACATTTAAGAAGAATTATACTTTATTCAATACTGTACGTTATGAAACAATTTATAGAAGAAGCATTGGCTACTAAAATGTAACACTTTTCAGCAGAATTGTATAAAAAAAACGAACCATAATATTTTAAAAATTTATTTTTGAACGTTGTCATATGAATAATAAAATACAACTCCTCTTCCAATTACTCTATACATAAAATTTATATTATTGCGCAAAAATTTTTATGGTCAAATATCACTAATTTTTTAAATTTATATGGAAATAAGTTTTACTTTATTAGCAAATAGTGTAATTGCTGAACATTTGATGAAACACCAATATCGGACTTATTTAAAACACTCGCTACGTTCGTGACTTTAAACAACTCTAGCCATTAATAAAACTTTATTTTACCGACACAATTGTTTAAAATAACTACTAGATTGGATAGCAAAATCAAGACATATTGCTTTTATAATCACTTATATAGATAAGTTATTATGTGTGCTGGAAAATTTGAAATCATTGAGCTAAATAAAAAGTCAATTAAACTTATCAGAATATTTTTTTCCTTTTGAGGAAATGTGTAATGTAATGTACAATTGGACCAAACAACCCATGGCTGAGTTATAGCCTTCACTCATATATATAAATACATATGAATGATCACCGGACCGTTGCACCATCGTGATTCCTTGGAGTGATGGGTACCGCCCACCGCCCCCTCCTCACATAGGCGTTTTCACTATCTACTTTTGAGGAAAGGAGCATTAAAACCAACCAATATACGAACAGCTGTGTTTTGTTATTGATTATTAGAATATTATTTTTCTTTATAGTTCTCACATATTTAGAATCCCTGGACATAATAATAAAGCTTATTCAGAATAATGAATTACACACTGTGTTTAAGGTTGCTNAGGAAAGGAGCATTAAAACCAACCAATATACGAACAGCTGTGTTTTGTTATTGATTATTAGAATATTATTTTTCTTTATAGTTCTCACATATTTAGAATCCCTGGACATAATAATAAAGCTTATTCAGAATAATGAATTACACACTGTGTTTAAGGTTGCTAATTGCCTCCAAAAGGATATAATTGTATCTATCAGGCGTTTTACAAATAAGTTCTTCACCTTGGAATAATGACACTTTCCTTGGGTTTTAAACAGAATGGGCATTTATTCATACCTGGAACAGTAGCGTGTTGTGATAAGTTGCTGATAAAGAGCGCTGAGCCATACGGGGAATTACCCTGTAAAGCCACTACAGTCCCGTTTTCGTCTTCTGCGTGAGGAATATTTTGTATCCAAACTGGCCCAACCATAAGAGAGTTATCACACTTTGTTACGTTAACATTCTTTTACATTTTTTTAATTTATACTTTACACAGAAAATTTTAAAACAAAAACTACTTATTTACATAAGAAAAATAAAAATATGTTTTCATTCTGATAAGAATTTTGTTATGTTGGCTAAACTGTCAATGTCGCAATTTTTGGCGGTAATTTCAAAGTAAAAATAATTTTAAACTCATTTTGATTTATTTGTGATACCACTCCTCTCTTCTATGTCCTTTCTATGTCCTGGGATATGTAAATTAGTCCAACTAATAAAAGTATATTTCCTTTATCAAAGGAAATGACTAGTACATTTATTAATGAGAAAATAGTTCATATTTAATGAGTTATATCTGTTAAATTTAATGATTGTTATAAAAAACACTAATAAAGTTATATAAATATCATTATTTTCAAACATATACATAATTATTTTTGTCTTATATTTCTGCACCTGTTCATATAATCAATCAATATATAATATTTGATTAAAGGCTTGTACCAAAATAATAGAGAATACTTTGAATAATATAACGTAATATATAATAATAATGAATAATAATAACGTAGAAAATTAAAGAATTCGTATTTGCAAAACTTTTTTTATTAAAATAACTAGGAATGCGTTTAATTTGTATTTATATTATTAATGTAATATTTTATATATCATCTATTTCTTATCTTTTTAATATTTTTTTTTGTTTATTTCACAAAAGCATAAAATAATTTTAATCCCAATTGCGATCAATTCAAATTTCAATATAAAACATTAATGCACAAATTTGTAAAATTTCGTATTAGAATTATGCCACATTTATTTATAGATGGAATTAATTGTTCGGAAGTATTTTGCTATCCTCGTTATATTAACCAAACATAAAATACTTTTAGTTTGTGAAAATGATATACAGTGGACGCCGCTTATTAG
>JXOV01006199.1:442-22819 GCA_001014945.1 Clogmia albipunctata
GCACATTGCGCTTTGCAAAAATGAAAGATGCTTATTCAACGCATTCCCAGTCGAGGGGGCCTGAAGAGAAAGAACGGGGATCGAATAAGCCGGAAAGAAGTCGCCGCAAAAAATTTGTCATTGGATCTGCGCCCGTCACAATATATTAATATCATTTTTAAATTATTGGGTAAATAAAAGGTAGCCTTAAGACGTTACCTTGAAATGTTTTTGTTGTTGATAAAAATAACTTTAATTATATTATTTCAATAGAAGTTACTAATTTTAGTCATCGAATTTCTTTTTAAACAAATTTTTAAAAGATACCGAAGAATTTTGACAGATTAAACTATATCTTATTTCCAATAAAATGATTTGTAGGATGTGTTTTTCAATTTTAAAATAGTTTTATATTCGTAGAAATATATAATTTGAGGGTTAATAACTAAATCTCCTTTTATCATTAAATATTCGTTTAATTATTTTCCACAGCTTATAATTTTAAGCTCTGTATCATTATACTCTTATACAAACATTCTGTTCTTTCTTTGTTAACAACAGCCACGTGTAAGAGTTTTCCCTTTGGATTTTTGTTAAAGTAAAATATTTCAAAATATAATTATAATTTCATTGCCCAATTACTGAAACCTCCTTTTTAATTGGCTTAAAAAGGTCTTCTTTTAAAGAATACAACAATCCATCTACATTCCACCATTGTCAAAAACAAGATTGCCAACATCCGTATTTATAATGTTTCGCCATAAATTGGATTATTTTCTCTGCTGGACTGAATGTTATTAGCTTAGTTCCCAACTGCTGTGCTAATAAAACCGTTGCCGCATGAAACATAATTCAGACAAAGGTAATTACTGCCAAAATTTACTTTGGTCCAATTGTTCTATTAAAACTCACCAACAATATGAATCACACAATGATAAATTTGTTTAATTTTTATTTCTCAGACTTTTGTGCGAGCTAAAACTTTCCCTTTAAATTGTCAAATTTCTTTTTTGAACAAATTATGTTAATCCCAGTTTTGGAGTTTCTAGAGAAATCAAAAATGAAATTACAAGCAATTTTAAAAAAAAAAACCAGGGATAATAATGAAAAAACACAAAGAAATTCGTTTTTTGGTTCTAATTTGAATTATTCAAAAGCCATTAATCAAGCATATACAGTGTCGCTCACGTAAATAGATACAACCATTTGATTACAAATAACTATTGCATTTTTCAATATTTTCAGATGTTATAACATAAATATGTGATATGTTTCATTGGCAACTGATTTATGTTAATATTTTGAAAGTAAACCAATTACACTTAAATTTATCAAGAAAAACCGTGACCGTACCGAATTTTAGGTCGCTCACGTAAATAGACGCACTCAAGCTATAAAACTCTTAAAGCCCATTGTTTATTTTTAATATTAAAAATTGACAATGTTTTAATATATTTCTTAATTGGTCCAATATTTTAAAAGGTATTTTGTTTTTATTCAATAATAATTGGAAACACATTCGTGTTTTGTTTTTTTTACATAATTAATATTTTTCTGTAAAAAATTAGGATTTTAATACACCAAATTAGGAGAGGATTCTTTATTGAATAACAGCATAATTAAGTAATAATAATTATTCGTAATAGAGTTAATTAAAACAACAATATTTATTTATATAACAAGGTCGATAAGATAAGTCATTATTAAACAAAAGAGTTTTTTTAAGCCACGAGCGTAGTGTGTGCGTTAAAGACGACCCGAGTGTTTAATAATGCTTATCGATCGTGTTTATCACAAAATTTTATGCATATTTTTAATAAATTTACACAAAAATAAAAAAAGTAATCGTTTTATTAAAAAGTTGGTTAAGCGGCTCTACATTAAAAATTTGAAATATTTTGCATCCCTCTCTTACTCATAACCGCAAGGCGTAGTTCGAAAATTTCCGATAGGTGGTTTATTTTGAAAAAAATCGATAATAATGGCAAATTACAGTTAAGCCACACCCATCGAAACTGACGATCATATAAATTTGATGGATTTTTTTCACGGAGGTCACACTTTAATAATAAAAAAGCACTAGTGCTTTAAAGAATTCTTTATAATAACGACGTAGCAAAGAAAAGAAGGCCCAAGTGTTTAATAATGCTTATTTATACAAATTTTAATGCATTTTTAAATAAAATAACACAAAAATTAAAATAATTAATAATTAATTAACGAGCATTTGTTGTCTTAAAATCAAATTTAAATTTTTTTGTCTCCCTCACATTGTTTTCGTTTCCCTTTCTAATTCTAAGAGAAAATGCAGAAAGCAATATCTTGCTTCTCTTTCTTTCACATAGAAAACATTATCCGTTAACGGATGGTTTAAATTTATAGGGACATAAAACAGTTGATTTAGTACTAATTTAAACCATCCGGTAAAACAATCAAAAACACACATACATCCGCAAATACAGTCAAACCCTACATAACAAAATAAAGAAAAAGCACTAGTGCTTTAAAGAATCCTTTATAGCACTAGTTATAAAAACGACTTTGACAGAACAAATTTTAGTGTCATAATATCGATTTTATGTAACTAAAATGCATAAATTAATTTATGCTTAATAAAAATCATATGACTTACCAAAAATTATGAATAAAGAACACAAAGTAATTAGTTTATTGATTGTTTTTTATTTCTTCCTTGGATTGATGCGGTTCCTTTTAGAACATAGGGCAGTTGCCGTTTTATGGAGGACTATGTTACCAGCATAGTACGCTGCAGAATCAGGGATCCATCTTACTCGGACTGTTAACGCCACCGTTAGCCTTACTCATTGGGTTTCTCAGCTGCTATCATATACCAATGTACACTGGACCATAGTACAATGGTCTTCTATTGGCTTTTGATCTCCCACAAAGCATACCAATGGGGTTGGTACAAATTTGATAGGATTCATAGTGCTGCTGCATACAGGTAGAATAGAAATTTGAAAATGAGAGGCTAGAATTAAAAGATTTATATTATTAGTATCAAGTTGTTTCTGATCACATCCCTTCTGACACTAATTTTACAAATTTCACAATTCGAATTTTAATTATTCACATGCCATACCTAAATCAACAATTATAACTGATACTTTAAGCATCACATTTATCAGTAAAATAAAACATTTAATATCATAAATATTTATTTCTGAACATTTTTTCTCTCGAAAAGTTAATGGGCATGAACAGTTGTTCGGACTTGGCTGGTCATTAGCACATTTGAAATATGAATTTTAATACCGTATAAAAACAAAAAGAATTCACTGAATAATAATTTTTTATCACTCGTACAGATCATTAAAATACCCACGGATTTCTACAATAAAAATGAAAAATCGCAATATCCAAATAGCTGTGGCATGTCGGAAATTAAATCGGGTGGAGCGAGTTTCAGGTGTTTGCGTTTTATTAAAATTGAACAAATAAATAATCGCAATTTCGAATTGGCGTTCACCTCATAATTTAGGATCATGTCTAAGCCATACACATTTCCCTTTCCCCAAACCGGAATGATGTGGAGTGATCCCATAAACTCGCATACACTTTTTAATCAGTTGGGCGGAAATTGAATAATAAAATTTTACGGTTTTCACAAATGCATATTGGCGGTTATCGAAATCCGACCAAATGGCAATTTAATTTTTTTAGTCAAAACATCGAAACATTGTTTCAATTCTAACAAACAGCATTTACTTATAAAATAAATATTAGAATAAATATAATATAAATAAATGATGAATTGTCAATTGAATAAAAAAGGGGGAGAGAGAAGTTTTCGATGAAATTTTAGTTTTCAACAGTTATATTTTTAATTTTAAAATATTGGTTCTCGCTGATGGTCACAATGTAAACAGACCAACAGTTTTAACCTGATTTTCTTAGTATTGGTGGGTTTTAAGATCTTGATTTTGATTTTATTTAATATTTTTATTAAAAAGGTTTTTATTTTTAATTTTTGAAATATCTTATAGAAATATAGGGGGATAATTAATTACATTGATTTCTATTCGATTCCTATTGCTTATACTTGTAAAATTCAATTCTCAATTTTCAGCTTTTTCTGTGTGTTGGAATACGAGCTAATAAAAAGATGTTAAAAATGCATAATCTTTTGTATAAAACACCGTCAATAAGCATTATTTAACACTCGCTCGTGGCTTAAAACAACCCCAGTGTTTGATAATGCCTTATCTTATCGACCTTGTTGTATGAATAACTATTATGAAGCAGATGTAACTAACATGTGGCTTGCAAACTCATGTGGCCCTTCTAAGGATTCACAAGACTGCAACAAATAAATCTGTGTGGATGCCTTCTGTCGATTTTGGACAATGATATATGGATCGCCTTTAATAAGGTCATAAAAGTTATTTATTTAACTAGGTCGATAAGATAAAGCATTATGAAACACTAAGATTGTTGAAAATCATTAACGAAGCGAGTGTTGTAAAGAAAGCTTATATATTTTATAACGCATATCGACGTGTTTTATACAAAATTTTATGCATATAAAAATAAAATAAACCCAAAAATCTTCAATAAATATTTTTATTTAAAGAAAAATTTTAAGACAGTTAAACCATCCGCTTATATAGTTAAACCATGACTTCCATATTAATTGAATAAATTTCCTTCATGGAGATTATTTAAGTCTGATAAAAAAAAAGCAATAGTCCTTCAAACAATTTTTTAAGCACTAAGGCTATAAAACGTCTTTGTCAGAACAAATTTTATTGCCTTGATATAAATTTTAAGCAACAAGCAAACAAAAATCATCTAATAATAAGCATTTAAACATATTTTCTTTAATTTCAACATTAATATTTTTCAGCATTTTGTGTGAAAACGATAAAAGGATTTCATTAAAATCTTTCTTATAAATGTATTTTTATAAATTCTATCATTTTTTGTTATACGATTATAATTTAAAAAATGGTTTTAGGTATTTTTTCTTTATATCGTTACATTCTTCGTCAAGATGAAGATTATTTCAGAGTCGTTCAGTACAAAATTAAGAAAATGAAACTAATTTGTTAGGCCTATGTTGTATGAATTGACATGAGTTCCTTTTTTCCCTATCTTTTAATATTTCAATTTAATATTATTGACGTTTAAAAATAAAATAATAACTCCCACAGTCTATATTTAAATATAAATTTCAAGTTATTCAAAAGAACAGTAAAAATACTACATTAAACAAGAAATACTCAACGAAACTAAATTTAGAAGAAATACAGACGGAATTTTAAATTAGATTTGAAGACTTGATATACTTAAAATCGTCTAATGATTTTTTCTGACTAAATTTGAAAATTAACATAAATCAAGTTAAGTTTCATAATTTTAAAATAATTATGACTCGAGAAGTACCTGAAAGATCAATAAGAATTCAAGTAATTCAATACACATACGTATATTGCACTATTTAATATCAGAGAAAAATGTGTATTTTTTTAAAAAGAAATCAATGACAGTTTATTCCATTGTAAAGAGTAAAGAATGCCATTTATGAAAATTATTCATATGGTGCTTGTACTTGAAAATATCTACCTTTTGTAGATTAATTTCCAATTTTAGTATATGAACTGCCGGGGCAAGTACTGTAGGGTAATTTCTACAATTGATTGTTTATTGTTTTAAGTTATGTCTTTTCAATGAAATAAACAACAATTAAATTTGAAAAAAAACTACACTTTTCTCAATGTTTAAATAACACCTCTTATTAGAAAACCCTATATTCGTAGTTTACATTTTATAATAATACAAAACGCATTTCTATCAATCGAACTTATTTAGAGCCTGACCAAAGCATTTAGAACTCAAGCTACGGTATTATATTCATAATTTCATATTATGTTCAGAGGCAGACAATCGCACTGGAAGATAGACTTGGACATGTCGTTGTCCTATCCAATACTGTCGACGTGACCACATTACAAAAAGATTCCACATCACATTCAATTATAAATATTAATATATAAATAATACGTTTCTCATAGCAACGTGACTCCAGGGCAGGGCTCTAAAGGGATGTGTTACCAAAATCCAGTCACATTTTGTTAAAAATCTTTCATTTTATTTCTCTTTACTTATACTCGTAAACAATTATGGAATTTAAGTCCAGTCCAGTAATTTTAGAAGAAATTACTTTTAAGACAAAACTTAATCAAAGCTGCACAAATTAATCAGTTTTATTGTTTTTTATTGAAATATATGATACCAATGGGTTTTCCTAATATTCTGTCATGTTATCTAATCTTTTATAAAAAAAAACTACTTGAAAAACCGCTTGAACGTTCATATAAAAACTTATTAATTTTAAGGTATTTAATAAAACAGCATGTAGTTTTGATAAAAAGCATGCTCTGTTACGGTCGCGAAACGTGAAGACACTCGAAGGCGAATAAAAACCGGCGAGACCTCTTTGTGAGAAGTACTTTACGTCGCATATTCGGAAGTGTGTATGAAGATGGTGTCTAGAGACGATAATATTACTTTAAACCGTACCAATATACTGTAAAGCAGTCCACCTATCGTCAGTTTCATTAAACCGAGAAGACTGGAATGTATGGGGCATGTGGCCAACATGCTCCAGAAATTCATAGTGTAAAGGGTTTTATCAGCGGCATCTACAAGGGCAGCAAAGAAAGGGCGCCCGCGGCTTAGATTAAGGGGCACCGTGGACCAGGACGCGACTAAAATGGGAGGCCGATACTGTAAACCGAGACTACTGGAGGCAAACTGTCGAGGAGGCAAGGACCGATCTAGATTATAGAGCCATAACGATGATGATAGATATTTTAATAAATATCTGCATAATAATTAGCAAATTATTATTTCACTAGCACTCAAACTTACTATAAATTTAATCTACATCGTGCCCCTTCTCAAATTATTCAGACATGAACTGCTCTTGTATACGGTGTTGTTTGACGGTTCTAATTACATTTCATCCTTATGTTCCACAATGCAATTTAAAAAATCACATCCTTCTTAAACAATCAAGACAGAGCCAGAAAGAGGAATGGCTGTCCACCATACCCCCGAAAATACGATAGATAGTTTTTTTACTTTCAATTCCTGTAAGGAGGTCTCAACCGACGGGTGTTAGACTTTTAACGGCTATTTGTTTTTAGTATATTATTAGTCAATTATTAGTACCTAGGCCCGAAGAAAACGGATCCAGTAAATCCGCCCATTTTATTTATATTTTTGCGCCATTACTTATAATTCGCTTTGAATATTATTTCGCAATGTTATTGATATTATTCTATATCAATAAATAAATTAAAATGAATTAAATAATATAAATTATTTAATTAAAATATTTTATATCGAAATAATAAAAAATGAAAAATATGTTATGGTTTCATTAAGTGTCATGGACTATTAAACGTTGTCAAGTATCATTTAAATATTTATTGTCATTTTCATTCCTTAGTGGCAACGGATTCTTCTTATCTTCTTGATGACGGCTCCCACAAGAGACCAAATTATTGCAATTGTGCCATTCAAATTTAACAAGGCATTAAGGCAGATTTTAATAGATTCTGAACATTAGATATGTACTCCAAAGACTAAAACACTGATTAGAGATGAAAATGCTTGAAGCAGACATTTATAGTCATACAATTTAAATTTTAATTGCTTTGATCATTTCAATTGAGAATAATTATTATCATATTGCTAAAGACACTTTAAGCAAATTGGTTTATTAGTTTTGAGATTTATAAATTTCAATGTGTTCCATGCAAAACGGAATATTAAATTAAACTAGTTTGAAATTAGGAACTTAATCAAAAGTTTTAATTTTTTAGATTTAAACTAGTATAAGATAGTATTATGTAGGTTTATTGATTTTACGATTGGATTTAATAGAAATTGACTTAAAGTGTGCCCATTTTGATTTAAAATATTACTTCGCATTCTTTACCAATTTGTCAAAAAAAGTCAACTTATACCCATCCCCTTCTAGGGGAATTTTATTAACTTTCATGGAATGAGTCTGAAATTTATTATCCATTCATTTAATTTTTCACTCGGATGGCTTAATGTAATATTGAGATCTACTTTGCATAAGAGAGGAATCCGCAAAATAATAGGGAAATCACATACCAAAACGTACATAAAGAAATTATTCCCCACAAGTTTGCAAAATTTATAATTGCCTGACATTGCAGTACTCAGATTCTCATCTTTATTTCCGTAGTTAAACGAATTAGTTAGTTTGATGAGTTTAAATTAGGACTTTGTCAGCACGTTTTAATTAGGTATATTTTGTTAAAATTCTCATTTCATAAATCTAGTTTTTTACCTTTAATCTGTGCAAAATCTCAGTTGTATTATCTCAGAAATGGTCCGTAATAAAAGTTCTCACCAAATGCAGTTGTAGTTTATGGTAATCTCTGGTTAATAAACATTTATGAGTCCATTTAGATTTTTATTGGACACTCTGGAAAGATGATTTCAGCATTGTAATACGCTTTGATACGTTGTAGTTTTCTATAATACATCTGGAGGCAGAGTATAAACTGCATTTTCATGGCTTCAGTTTAGTAGTAATGGTAATCTGCATATAAACGATTTTCTCAGTGTGAACTTTAAATCCTCTTTGAAATGTTCTTTTTAATGGTGTTTTAAAGCCATGAAAATAAAGCTAAACGTGGTGAGGTGACGAAAAAAAGAGAAGAGAGGTATCAGATTTTATTTAAAGATATTAAATTAAAATTCAAGTATATGCACCTACGAGAAAATAATAGGACACCTAGCACAAGTTTTAGTTTTAGCTTAAATATATATTTATAAAGCCTTAAGTTTTAATAGTTAGTATGCAGTTTTGTCAATTGATATGTCTGATATCTACTATCGCGAAACAACAAAATTGAGAGTAAACAAAATCATTAAACTTAAATTAAAAAGTGCAATGTTCGACTAAAAGGTACATTCGATGAGTAAATACTATATCCGTTAACCAATTGATAACTATTAGTATGTCCCTTTATACGAATATAGGCTTCCCAATATCTATCCCTAGAATGTATGGGATTCCTGCAATTCTTTAGTAAAAAACATACCAAAATGTCTTTCAACACAGTCCCAAATGTTCCTTTAGTACTAAGTATTTCCGAAGAGACAATTTTAAAACGTTAGACTAAAGACTTCCTGTGATTTAAATGTTTAGTACTTGCGCAGTCCATCTATTTTATGGATTTCGTGTATAGATTAGGTTTTCTTCGCCCTCTTCCCAGTGTATAAGGGATCATATTCTTGTTATAAGACCCGAAATAATTTGCTTAATAAAACTCTTTAATATATTGATAATAAAATATTTTCTGAGCTTAAATTGATAATAAATTTAATAGAAATTCATGACTTAAAGCATAATAATCAATTTACTTGATTGAAATATCCATTTTGAAAATTATAAAATAATTAAACAATAAACAGAACAAATATAAAATTTTATACATTAATTAATATAAATTATAGTATGATATTAATAAAATACTACAAATATTATAATTCATATGTCAAAGACGTTTTAAAGTACAATTACATTTACTTTACTATATTCATTAATAATGGTTATGTAGCATAAAATTTATATAATGGCACTACAATTTGTTCTGTCACATTCGTTTTTATAACTTAAGTGCTTTAAATAACTCTTTAAAGCACTAGTGTTTTTTCTGTGTGAGACCTCCGTCAAATTTATCAAAATTAATCAAATTTATATGGTTCACAAATTCACCTAGCACAAAACTATGATTTCTCTTTTTTATAAATAATATAATGATAAACTGATAGCTAGAAATTCTTTAATGATGTGAATTATAATTTCTTACTTCAAATTATTTAAGTTCAATAATTTGAAGCAAAATAAATATTGCCCATAAGTTATAAGTCGAATAAAAACCATAATTTGTTGAGTCCTTAGTGAACTGAAAGAACTTTAAATTATTCAATTAGGTCAAGAAGACACACTCCTTTTATAAACTGCTCTATTGTGTTTCAATTAAAAGATGATGGACAAAGTTTATGAACTGATTTTTTACCCCTGATAGTTTTAATGGAATTTTGTTGGCACAGTAAGTTTTCTTTTAAAGACGTCTGTTAACATTTCTTTGCCATCACTTGAATAATCTGCTCTTGGCTTTCCATTGAATTTTTGGCAAGCTATTAAATAACTACATTTTAATTATACATTAAATTTATTCAAGTGGATAAAGAAGTTTTTCGTTTGATTAAAAGTTCTTTTCTTTAGTATTTTAAAATAATAACAATGTAAAATTGCCATTATTGAAATGGAAAAAAAATTTAAATTTTAAAATATTTTGTTTTGAATTCTAAAAAAATGTAAATATTTTCATTATTTTGTTCTTCTTATTTTTAGATGACTATCAGACATTGATAGTCTACATTTTTCGTAAAAGAATTTCAGGGTCTATTTAAATTACAATTTCCCTTTCAATTCCTGTAAGGCATATAGGGAGTCTTAACCTCAACCAACGGGCTTAGACTTTTCATTACTAATCGTTTTCAGTGTATTATTAGTCAATTAAAAGCACCTAGACCATTTGAAAAAGGACCCAGTCAATCCTACCAGCCCAGGGATCGAACCCATGGCTTCCGAAGAGGCAGCCGTATGCTCAACTACATCGGCATAAGGCCGGTCTATTTATTCAGCTACAATTTTTTTACAATTGACAGTTGAATAACACGTCCACAGATCATTTGCGGTGATGTGATAAGTATTAAGCACAAGTGATTTGGGCCTGTGGCTGGACCGATTTTCTCTACCAAAACTGAACATACATTGACTGAAGACAGACATAGTGTGACATGTTGTGCTTAGAAATAAATATCGTTAAGCGAAGAAACGCTATTTAAAAATCCCGTTTCCCGACTTTTAGATAAAAATAGATAATCAAATGGCGAGTCTTTTGAATCGATTATTTATTTGCAAACGATTACAATTTTAAAATTTTAAATAGAATAAGCATTTTCCGCCTGAATAGTCTAGTGGTTAGCGTGGTCGTAGGATCGAATCCTGGGCGGATATTTTTCAGCGTGAAAATTTTTTCCCAATTGGATATATCAATAACATTGAGAAAAAACTTTCCTAACGAATTAAAAGTAATGGCGGAAAAAATAAATAAAATGGAAGGATTGACCGGATCCATTTACAACTGGTCTAGGTACTATTAACTGACTAATAATACACTGAAAACAAGACTAAACTCGTTGGTTGAGGTCCTTACGGGAATTGAAAGAGAAACTTTTATTAAGCATTGAAACTGCCAAGGCTGTTTTTTACAATTTCCTCTTAATAACTTGCAAATGCAGACGTTGTTATCTTAACATACATTTTTTAAAAAAAAGGAACCAACGTGAGTCCAATATAATTTATTCGATATAATAAATAAATTAAATTTTTTAGGATATTACCCGCCGTAGCTAACAATCCGCTTTACTTATCTAAGCCAAACCTACTTTTTTGAGATCATTAAATTATCTACAAATCGTCCATACATCGTTTTGACATTGAACTGGTTCAAAATTTAAAGCAAGGTTTAAATATTTTTATGCATTTTTAAATAAATTAACACAAAAATCTAAAAATTTTGTAAATTCAAGTTTAATTTTCCTGTCCCACACTTTCGGAGAGACAGAGAAATAATTATATCTGATGTCCCTCTTTTGCACATAGTTTAAGTAGTCGAAGTTCATAGAGAGGTCAGATGTAGGTGTTTCATTAAATACTCATAATTTTTTTTAAACTGTCAGTAAAACAGTTAAATCAACCACTAATACAGTAAAACCATGTGCAAAAAATCTGACGTTCGTATTAATTTCTGGATTTCTTTCAAGGAAGATACACTTTAATTATAACATAAGGATAAACACCACCTCATTTTGCGCCAAGCAAAGTTTTTACCTAATGGAAATGCAATTAATGTTGTTAAATTTTAGTTTTAGAAATTACTGCATATCAGATTTACTTCTGAATATTTTTTTAAATAAAACTCAACACAGTTATTTTAAAAACATATGATATAGTCAGATTTTCCACGTTTTGCATATTCTGGAAGAATAATTTAAAAGACATCGTTGACTAGGAACACATTGCTGATAAAGTTGTTCAGCTCGTCTTATTAAAACATTGCATTAAATTAGCAAATAAACGCTGAACATAAATTCCTCTGAATGGGTATGTTATGTTTGCAAAAGAAAAATATAATTTCAAATTTATTCATTTTTCGGTCTGCTCGAAAAGACTTATGTGAAGAAATATGAATTGCCTTGGAAAGGACTAAAATATTCAAATATTAAATTAGGCACTGATCCACGGGCTTCTAAGAAATGGAAACCGAAAAGCAAAGAGCACGATTTTTAAAGAATTATATTATTTTTGCTTGAATTAAAACGCGTGCTTCAAAGTTCCATTTAATTACGACAATTTGTGCGTATACAATATTAATATTGCAAAATTAGGGGTAATTTTCAAAACAAATAAAGCAACTGTTGTAGAATTTCATTCAAATTCTATTGAAAAGTAAGTCTTGTTTACATTAATATTAGTATATTTTGGATCAATTTCCCAAGAAAAGTTACATTAAATGGCATTTTCGGTTTAAATAAAAAAAAAACTATTCCAAATTAAAGCGGGACGGATTGCGCCCAAACTTGAATGCATGTGATAATATTAATAAATACTATTTTTTTCATTTTATATAATAAATCTTAATTGTATAAACAGTAACAACTTTATAGAACTCAATTTTTAAAGAAACCGAGTATTTTCTTAATAGTTTAGTTAATAATTGTGTGCATAATTTTCGAAGGAACAAGATCAAATTCTCTTTCATTTGCGCTGAGAGTAGTGGAAGAATGATTTTACACTTTACTTTTCCACTCATGTGAGCTGCGCTTTGAATTCCTTTTTGAGAGAGGCGTTTTCGGAGGAGAATTTCAAAGAGCTGGGAGTAAAACCACGCTCATTCTTCACTCTGCTTCTATGACTATCGATGGATGAACGGGTAGAGCAACAAACCGCCAGGAATGGAGACACCGAGTACCATGATGTTATAAGAAGAAGAATAAGATGTGAAAGGAGTGGTAATATATGTAGTCTAGAACTGAATTTTTTGTGCGCGTAATATCAATACTTTCAGAAATATTTTAAATTAATTAAAATACTTAATACATTATTTGGGTGATTTCTATCAACCAATTTAAGCATTAAAAAAATGTAAATAATAAACAAATAAGTAATTGCAAATTTAACAAATGCACAAATTATTGGTATTATTGATTGATTGTTTCGTAAAACTAATATTATGAAACTTTCTAAAAATTTTTTTTTTTCAAAGTTATGATGAATTTGTTCAGAAATTGAAAACAAACATATTTCGATAAATAAAAATGACTCATGCTCATCTTCATTTTCCTAAACTAACTTACCCTTAAAGACACAAAATGTCTCCCACAAGAAACAAAATTGCCATTATTCTATTAGATTTCGGTAAGACACTACCATTACAATGGTCTTAATAGTTTAAATTAACTCAAGATCCTTTATAAAATTTGGATAGAGCAATTGCTTTCCACATAATTTCCATTTGGCACAATTACTGTCATATTCTCCAATATTACTTGCCACAGATATTCCGAAGTCTATACCAGGCTTTATCAAAAACATTTTACGCAAATTAGATGAATAAATTTGGTAATTTTCTTATAAAAAGAACAACATTTTATTTTTCTTTATAAATTAATTTCGAATCAATTATAGTTTATATGTAATTTTATAGGGTGACAGAAAATCCACATTTTTCTTTTATCAAATATGTATGTTATTAACAACAATATGTACAAAATATCTTTGAATACTTCTTTCAATAAATAATTAATTTAATTTATTATAAAGAAATTTGCTATAGAGTAGTCTATAATGGACAGAATTAATTGTTAGAACCCTTTGTATTGACCACCTTTTTTCAATTTTTTTAATTCATAGTCTCTGTCCCTACGAAATTGAAAATATTTCAATAATGATATAATTTAATATTAACTAATAATAAACGCAAGAACTTTCCTTCTTGTTCGAACCAGTGACCACAACGCACGTATTTATTTCTCTCTGGCTTTTTTACATAACTTCCTTTTTGCACAAGTTATTTTAAATTGTCCAACTCCAAATTAAAGGACAACAAATCTCATCGCAAGACAAAGAAAGAGACAAGGTGAGTGGTCGATTCTCGCCGCTAAACCCTGACGAGGACCAGGGCTCCGCAATCCAGAAGCACTACCACTCAGACCCACGTGTCTTTTTCTTTTTAAATGCCTAAAGATACCAATAACGTCGACCAAAGTGCATTACTTGAACATCATCACCCTTTTCAATGATTTCAAACGAAAATCATGAATGTTGTCATTCAGTTTGGAGAAATTCTGAACTGAAGTATTTACATTCAAAATTTTATCTGCAAACTTTTTTGCTTGGTTTAATATAAATTATCTTATTTATGCAGAATCAACATCAAATTGACATTTATATTTTATAATTGACCAAATTTATTTTTGTCCCTAAATTCGCTTCAGAAAATTCTTGGACCATTTTTGAAAAGTTAAAAATAAATTTGACATTTACAACTTTCTAAATATAATATTTTTTCTTTATTTATTATATCCCTTATATTTCCTATTTTATTACAAGAATTTTTGCAAAGAAAATAAATTTATGGAAATATTGGTTTTGGCAGAGACAAACAATCTATTTTAATAATTACAAACCACAAGACAAATAATTTAAAACTGAATTTATATTTTTGGTATATCGTACACAAGTATAACGCACAAGTATAAAGTATACAAATTTAAATAGAAAGTCTTTAAAAATCACCGATAAATGTACTCAAATTAGAATGATTTTCAATATTATACACGTATACCTAATCCGAATTATTTAAAATTACTACTTACATTTGGTACTTATGTTAGTAGTAATTTTAAATAATAAAACATTTTTTAAACAAAATCCATTCAAAAATTAAATTGAAATAATGTGTGGATAATAAATTTTTATACCCATGACAATAAATTTAATAAAATTCAACTAGAGGATAAATATTTAAGTAATTTTATAAAATACATCATCCACAAGTTAGACCTATTCACATGGACTACAACTAGAACCGATAAGACTACTAGGACAGAATGGCACGGCAACTATGACATGAACTCGACCTAAACAGAAGTCGGAAACTGATTGAACTGAACAGAGGAAAACTCAGAAGAGCTGTGATCTTTGTCTTATCGGATAATTTCTCTCTAAACGGATTTAGCAGCCCCAAGTAATAAATAATTTTTTACTTAAGATTTTGATTTTTAAAGATCAAACACACAAATATGCATATTTTATATGTACAGTGGACGCCGCTTCTTAGGACCACGGTTAATTGGGACAATCGCTTTTTATCGGGCCAAAATGCTTAGGAACGGATGGGCCGTATATAAATACATTGAAAATCCATCGCTTAATGGAGCCAAACCCATCGCTTTATAGGGCCAGTCTGTGGCCAAGATCACTACTACAAAGATTTGCATGAACAAGTGCAAGCGACGACAAATCAGTCTTTTGTTTACTTTTATTCACATCAATCTTAACCATGTGCTCTATGATTATTTAATCGACTGAAGGAGGAAGACAAAACGGAAAAATCGAGAAAAAAAATCGTTACCTGCATGTTTGTGTTTGCCAAATTGATGATACCGCAATACTTTATACGTCTCTGTCGTAAATTTTTTGGTCATTAATATATTTATCGCTACATATAGAATCATATCTAATTTTTAAATAGATTGATAAATTCATTCCGTTTTCTCTTATACATTTCTTTTTGTTCATTATTATCGGGTGAGAATTAACACTCAGATTTGTTTGGTTGACAAGACATAATACATGCACACGTCATTGACGATTGAATTATTTTTTAATTTTACAAGATAAACATATATTGAACAATTATTATTTAATAAATACACATATGAATGTATATACATATGAACATACTCGTACATATTTAAAGCTTTACCTACACATCAAATCCTAGCTGTTATTTACCAATCGCTTAAAAGGGCCAATCGGTTAATAGGGCCAAATTATTCGCGTCCCAGAGTGGTCTTAATAAGCGGCACCACTGTATATACTAAATTACATTTTCACATAAAATTGTTCTCATATGCTGTTGGTGATCAAGAAACTGTTAAATCTATTGCAACTCATTTACTTTCAAATAAATGTTCAATATCCAGATTATGAATTATAATGTTAATAACGATTCTATGATATATTTGAAATGGTTTGCAAATTTGTATCTTATTCAATTGGAAAGTCCTTTTTTAATTCTTAAACAATGTGAATTTGACTTGGTTATATTATATTCGATAGAAACAAATAAAATCGCCAAATATCAAGTATGGTTTTAGGCATTTCGTTAATAAATTACATTTGTTCAATGCAGATGAATTACTCAAATCAAAACCTAAATTCGGAAATTAATTCGTACTAATCCTGATTGTCTAAACTTCCTTTGATCATGATAATATTAGCATGGAATTGAAATGTATGTGGCATGTAATATTGGATTGGATAATGTGACAGTAATTACAATCAATTGAAACGTTCAAAGCCATAGGAATTAACATTTTGTCCTGTAGAGTGTCCTTGTTCTATAATCTCAAAACGCTTTTGCTCTTCATTCCAAGTGTTTAACAACTATTGACTCTGTGATAATGTCTTGCCAAAATCAAACGGAACAATGGCAATAATTTGGTCTCTTGTGGAGCCATTAACAAGGCGACAATAGGAGTCCGTTGCCTTGGGACCAGTAAGAGAAGCATCAATGAATAAAATTCAAACGTTAAGATGTTTCACGATATAATTAGGTTAATGAAATATTGTTATGTACGTTTAAATCAAGAAACTATGAACGTCAAGAACTATTATAAAACAACAGCATTATTTATTAATTAATTGAAATAATTAACCTTTTAAAACACTTATTCTCATAATTGCTTTTATGTAATCTTCAAACTTTAAAGCAAAGTGACGGATTTTAAACTGTACTCGTATTTCATTTTAAACAAGTTGTAAACTTGACTTTCAGTAATTTCTATTATACTGTTAATTAGAGTTTAAATAGTAATTTATAGAACGAAGTCGATTTGCAAATGACTTTCTTTTGTTGAAAATTTTTGTTTAGTATGGTGACAAATCTTCTTGCAATCGTTGTATAGTAAGATCGATTATTTCCTCCGGATTTTCTTCAAATCTTGGCATAAATCTATAATATTTCACCACAGTTACAGCCTGGATCGGCAGCCATCCTCCACTTTGCTAGCATGTAGTTGCATAAGCCATTATCATAGTTTCCAAGGTAATCCTAGCTCGTTTTTCTACTCCAGTTGAAGTCAATGATGGTCCAAGACAGTCCATAACTATCCCATCGGTCCTCCCAAGCAATAATCGAGTTAAACTCCGTCTCTTTTAGTTCCTTAGCCAGTTTTATAAACGTGTGGTGAGATTCCTAGTTCGATGCTTCAAATCATTATGTAAGGGTAATCTCTCTTATCTTGGCAAGCTTTATTGTGCTCTTTTAGTAATGCCATTTTCCTCCGGATATCCGGAGTCACTATTTAAAAACACTGTTCTGAGTGTGTTGAAAATTACTTTAACTATTATGTTTATAGATTTTTTATGCATTTTAAAGAAAATTCTAAAATTCTTTAAAATTTTGTTCAATTTCTTTTTCGCTATAAAAAGTAGGTCTTTAAAAACGATAATAACAAAATAAAAGTTATTTAATATAAATTTTATTTTTAAAAACTTATTACTTGTCTGAAACATGAGTACGTCTTACATTTTAACGTTTTAAATTTAAAAACCTTCTAACTTTCATCGTAATCTTTAGGACCGAAGGAAACTTTATTTTAAAAATATTCTATTGTTACATTTGAAATTTCAAACAAAAACACTTTAAAAGCTTTTACTAAAAAACAGCAATTTCACGACTGGCAGTGGTATACTTTTTATTTGCGCGATAGAAATTAAACTACATTTTCCGCCCACATTTTTTACTCAAATGGTATTAAATTGTGACAAAACAGAGTGTGCAAATTACAGTGGAATGCGAATTAGAGTAGTCAATTGAATGAAACTGTAAATTGCTAAGTTTTAAAACAAGTTTTGTCCATTTTGCTTTAGAATTGTGCCAAAGACAAGCTGAACAACTTTGTTGATCTGACGGATGAATGATTTGGACAATGAAAATCCATTTGAATTGTGTCTTTGCGAAATTCCAGATTTATGCATTTTCGTTCTGTTCCAGCTTGACTTGAGAAATTTCAGCATCCTTTCAATAAGTTAACATGGCTCTGCTGGAATGAAACACTATTTCAGTGGAATAATTTAAGACTAAGTTTCAAACAATTTGAAGATACTAAAGCTTTGTTCAGACTCCAATTGGTATTAGTACTGAATCTTGAAATTGGAATTCAAAATTTCTTAGATTTACTCAATTCATTTAGGATTTGGATCAAATAGGGGATTAATTATCAGTAAATACGAAACTGATAATTAATTTTTAATTCATTTTTCTAATAAATGTATATAAAGAAAAAGCCAATTAAATATTAATTTTTAAAAATTAATTAACGAGTTAGCTATGAACTGAAGTGGTAGTAACATTACGAAAATAATAAAAGTCCAGTTTCCCCTAAGACGAACATGCATTAATTTTTAAAATTTCAGCACTAAAAAATTCAAATAAATTCAAATATTATTATATTATTAAATATTCGATAAAGTAATTCTCCTGCATGTTTGTTTTTCAAAATGTTATAAGGTGAAATAGAAACAAAAGCCATCGCCATAAGAAGAAACAAGGCCAAGTTTCATATAAATCAGTTGAAACACCGTCTCATTTTTTTCACCGTTATTTTTAAATGTGTGAATGGAAACTTCATGAAAATTACATATAGTAGTCCAATTCAAAATCAATCATAGTTACCTACATGTTTCATTCACAGAATCGACAATTTGTACGCATTTGTTTACAAAAAATGTTGTCTTAAATGTCATTTGATTTTCAAATTGAAGTTTTATCTTTAACATAGGATTGGAACAGAATGCGGAAGAATTGTTCTCAATAAAATAATGACAGTTATCAGACTTCTTTATTGAACCTTCTTTAAATTTGAGTTTTAACAAAAATTTATAATTATTGATTTGTTCTGTGTAAAAATATAAATACAATTCCAGCCAAATTTTGTGGTTTCGTCTTCAATACCATATTATTTACAACATTTGTATTGCTTTAACTAGAAAATTCGGAACAAAGTAATTGATTCTTGTACATGATTAATCAAAGAACATTGCGTCAATACACTACTCTTTTATAAATTAACGAAACTTATCAATATAATAATTAGATCCAAACAATAGATTTAGAAAAAAATATTCACATTAGAGAATTCTGTATGTAAAAAAAAAACAAGCTTAGCTCTAAGGCGCTGTAAAGCAGTTTTTTTTATAATATAATGAATATGACAATTTGAACAAGAGGCAATAGCACAAATTTAGAGACTCTTCTTTCACTCAAGATCGATTTCTTTCTAAAATACAGTCCGTTGCAACAAGTTGAATACAGTCATTTTATTAAATTCAAACATCAATATCTCTGGTATTTTCCATAAATTAAGAAATTCCTTTGGCATTAGGGTTAAGGGGTTCTTTGAGAGCATTAGTATGAAAAAATATTGGAATTAGGTTTTTCACAGCTACTTCTAGAAGACAAAAATCAGCGCCATTTTGGCCCCTGGAAAAACGTTGCAGAAAGTTGAATACACTCTCGTTTTCGGTGGGTTACTGTTACTTTTTTCGGGTTTTAAGTAATAGAATCTATTGATATTCTATTCCTTTTGAATTAAATGGCTTTATAACAGTATTAATTTTATTTAAAAATATAGTTTTATTGATAAATATGGCGAAAAATTGGGTTTCAAGCTTTTTAAATAAACTTGTAGCTGTGAAAAACCTAATTCCAATATTTTTTCATACTTATGCTCTCAATGAACCATTTAACCCTAATACCAAAGGATTTTTTTAATTTATGGAAAATACCAGAGATATTGATGTTTGAATTTAATAAAATGACTGTATTCAACTTCTTTCAACGGAGTGTATATTAAAAGTGGGGCTCAGATTTTTCTCTTTAATTTTAATATTGAGCTAATTTCAAAGACTATGAGTTCTGTTTCATTATCAAATTAATAATAATAATAACCAATTATGTCTCCCAAATCAATAAAGAAAATCTCACTTTCGAAAAATATATAATTCTTTTGTTCGATAAAGTTAACCATTACAGGTTAACATTCTTAAGCAAAAGTGTGAAATTTTGGGTTAATCAAATGTTTGCAAATCAAATAATTTGTACAAGTTATTAAAATTGAAAGTAAT
Source organism: Clogmia albipunctata (assembly GCA_001014945.1). Taxonomy (NCBI): domain Eukaryota; kingdom Metazoa; phylum Arthropoda; class Insecta; order Diptera; family Psychodidae; genus Clogmia; species Clogmia albipunctata. The sequence goes on from JXOV01006199.1 coordinate 20,982, forward strand.
CACACCTTTATGAACTTACTTTCTAATCCGAAAATATCATTTTCAACATCAAATTTAATTACTTATTAACTTTAATAATTTGATGGCAATCGGAACTACATTGTCGAAAATTAATTGCAGACAAAGGGCGATAGGTATAATCATTAACACTAATAGGTAATTAGGCAGCTCTTGGTGCGAAAGTTACCTGCAAAATTTTCTTAGGAACAAAGATTCGAGTTCTTTATTATTTTCAAGTCAACCCTTGCCTAATAAACTACACAATGAGCTCCTCAGTGATTGTGACTTTGGTTTGTGTCCAATGTGTTCTGTTTTCCGTGTTTGGAGCTCCTGTGGAACGGGAACTGATGACGGAAATGGGAGAGACTAGACAAGGTTTGGGATCTATAGCCGGAACATTAGTTGGAGGCGCCCTTGGAGCAGCTACAACCCCAGTTTTGGGACCAATTGGACCCATTGTTGGAACAGCCGTTGGAAACTTAGTGGGAAATGTAATTGCCAATGCTACTTCAATTGCTTTACTCTCAATGGAAAATGAGTAAGTCTAAATTGATTTATTATCAAAATTTATTTCAAAGAAATCAACAAGTTAAATAAGAATAAAATACGTTCTAATTTATGTTTGATCACTTTTTAATTAAATCATAATTTATACCACAGTCAAGAACCAGTGCGTTTTGGATTTTTCTATAAATATCCATTACAATTTCAACCGTATTTCAAGTATAAAATTTCGATTTGAAAATCAAATGGCCTTCTAAGACGACTTTTATTGTAAACAAATGTAAACGAATCGACAATTCTATGAATGAACCAAAGCCCCTCGACCTTGTATAAGTTGTCCGGATTTTAGGTTACGTCTTCAGCCGGAAGAAAAATACATGTATCAATCTGGTTGGTGTTTTTTTATTGTTAAAATGAAGACTAGACAGATGTATATTGTTATCTAAATTCTTGTACCAAATTTAACACTATTTTCTTCAAATTTCAATACTTTTTGGCTGAATTGGGTGAGAAAATGTTTGCGATTTTTTCACATTTCGTCACAAAATAAGTGATATTCAACTTATTAGACCCAAGAATTATTGTTTGAAGTAGTTATTACACGTATTTAATCACTTTAAAAGTCTTTTGTTACAATATTATCACTAATAATCTTGCATACAAAATCAAAACAATGAATGGTATCCAGCTGATGACGTTTCACTACTAATACCACCACAGATCCACACAACTTTATTGTCATTTAGCGTTGAAATGAACTATGTTGGTAATTAAGATTGATTATTATTTGGACTACGAAATTTGTATGAAATATCCAGTCACGAAAAGAAGAAAAGAACGAAAGGGGTTTTATATAGGGGAACCCAACTAATCTGTATGAAACTTACACAAAATATGGCCCAGTTTCTTCTACCGGGTGAGACTTTATTATTAATATCTTCTGAAATGACAAAGTAAAATTGTTTATAAAAACATTAATTTAACTTTACGTNAAGAAAAGAACGAAAGGGGTTTTATATAGGGGAACCCAACTAATCTGTATGAAACTTACACAAAATATGGCCCAGTTTCTTCTACCGGGTGAGACTTTATTATTAATATCTTCTGAAATGACAAAGTAAAATTGTTTATAAAAACATTAATTTAACTTTACGTATATGCTTTTTATTGAGTTATTTAAAATATTTGCTTTATTAGTTTTTTTATATCATGATTTTTTTTTATTTTTCAGCAACGTACTCTTATCCAGATTTGATTCCGAGCTGCCATTGAAAACTTATGTTATTAACGTTCCCGGATTCGGACCATACGTAATGATGATTAAAAACCCTCCA
>JXOV01006206.1:575-20282 GCA_001014945.1 Clogmia albipunctata
TTCAATACACATGTGAAATAGGTTATTACAGCAATCATTTACCTATTTTGACGAGCGAGTAAATTCGTCCTGTAATAACTTCTAGTTTACAACTTGTATCGAAATGTACTAATCGTATCTTCCTTCCATAGTTATACGTTGTTCCTTTTCAAACATAGACAAGCAAAATTATTAATTAAAACACCGTTAAGTTATATAAGGCCATAACTAATTTAGTTTTTAATTTAAGAATTATAAACTTTTAATTCTTTTCATACAAACATTTAGCTGTAAATATAAATAGAGCTTGTTAATTGGAAACAAAAAAGTTAAGAATATAAAAATAATTGCAACTAATTTTTTATCTTCTTAAAAAACGTCTTCCTAAATAAATATCTTATTTAATAGAACATTAAATATAAAAAAACAGTAACGTAATTTTTTAATGAATTTAGGCAAGAGTTCGCAAAACAACTTTTTATTGTCACACGTGTTAGTTTTTTTATTATTTAATTTTGTTAGTATGAAATGGTTTAGTTTAGTTTAAATATTGGCCGAGAGTTTAGGCAAAACTTTTTTTTTGCAAAATTAGCTAAGAAAATTAACTGGGCTTGCTAATTTATGATAAAATCTACTCTAGTGGAACTGTTGAAAGCTGTGTCTATAATTTGTTGAACAGGCTCTTTCTTGAGAGACAAATGTAAGATGACCTTACCCTCTTTAGCTAAGCGCGAACTTGGCTGGCTCAATTTCCTGTCATCGATCGATCGATCCCACTTATGGCAGTAATGGAGATGAGATGTGCTGTCGATGTTGATAATCGTTCTCTCTCTTGCTCTCTATAGAGTTATTCAACACCCGTTGACTGCAATTACATTGGCACTCGATTGGCAATTGTTGTTGTTGATTTTATTGGCACTTCAGAAAGCACTCCCCAAAGACTGGTGGAAACCGAATCATCACCATCGACATCATCAACGATGCTAAATACCTGGTTAATTGGCACTAAACACGATTCAATTAGTGTCACTCGTCCCCTCTCTGTCTGTCATTACATTTACATCTACTCTCTCTATTACTCCCCATCTTTTTAGTGACACCAAAATAACAGTCAGTTCGGTCTTTTGCAAAAAGGTCAACAGTCATTCGGTCAAAAAATATTTGGCAGTCAAGTACGAGTACGCTGTAAGGCAAAAAAAAAAGGTGAAACAGAAACAAGAAAAATTAATTGCCACTTTGACTTTTATAACGAAATTAATGCCAATGTTTTTTCGATTGTGAAAAGGCCCCCTCCTCTTAGATTATGATCAATCGATTGTTTGACTGACTGTTTTCTAATCCAAGCCGTTATCCAAGAGCTTTTAATTAGGGCGGAATTAATTATCACACATCTCGCATTATTGATTCCGAATTTTAAATGAATATTTATATCATCTGTGTGATGTTTGGATTGCGAAGCGAGCGCGGAAATTTGCATGTAAAGTGGTTTTTGCAAGTTTTGACAGCAAAATTATTATTTATCGATTTGGATTTTGATACCAGCTCGATAGTGTGCTCAGATTTACCATCTGATATGAGGAAATCGTTGTCAAGTGATCCGAATCTATTTCTCTTTTGGCTGTCAATCAATCTGAACTTTTATTACAAGCAGTGTCTCCGATAACAGAACCGGTACTTTTCATGCGGTATTATAATTTATTTAAAGAATAAATTTAAATTATAATAGTGTCGTGATAAATCATAAATTTCTGCTCATAAAATTATAGATATTTTAATTTATGCCTATGAATTTAACGTTTTTTAGAGTGACTTCTTAATGGTATACATATGTTAGATTTGAATATCTCATATTACCTCGGTTATCAATCATGATTTCGAATTATGACAAATAATTTTTTTTTAATATTTCTTTTTTATTGTTGCTCGAAGCATATTAAACTAATTTCTATAAGATATTTATTTTTCTAAAAATACTATTCGAACACAACTAGATAAAAATCTCAATGTTTTATAAATTATGTTTCGTCAATAACATTTAAGTATTTTATTTAAATAAATCCTTTTTTCTATAATTTATATAACTAAATTGTTTTAATTATAGAGACACCAACACTTATAATTAAACAGTTCATAGTATTAAATCTGGCTTTAATGTTTTTGGAAACTTAAACTATTTATATTTCATTTGCTATATATAAAAATAATTTTCCACTTCCGAATCAAAATGTTTCACTTTATCGTACTAGTGAATTTTTAATTTAGAAAATATTCAGAAATGAAGAATCACTCGTCTTCGACATGATTGTTTCATAATCGTTTCACTCGTTAAAAACATTGGACTTTAAAGCTTTGTAACACAAATAATTATTTGGTTTCATGAAATAAATTAATTTTTTTTGTCATTACAATAGAAATTAGTATATTTCGATACCAGTGTTGAAATAGAGGTTATTACTGCACAAATTTTGTATTTTGTATTTTAACGAGCGCAGCGAGCTAAAAAGGTAAATGAGTGTTTTAATAACCTCTTTCACATGTGTATTGAACATTATTTTGTGTAATTCTGACAAAATACCAGTTAATCGATAATTATTAATAAATACGTCCGCAGCGGTATTTTTTCAAATTGTGGAACAAGTTGAATAAAACTTGTCTAATCAAATTAGAAGGAGAACCACTACTTAAATAAATCTGATTGGAGAGAAATAGAACTGTTTCAAAATATTTATATTTAAAATTATAGTCGATAAAGTTTATTAGAGTGAGATGAGAACACTCACAATGTTTTTCAAATAAAAATATTTAAATAAAAAAATTGTGGCGATTGGGTTATGACAACAATATGTAATTTCATTAAATTGGTGACAATTTGCGTGAAAATTTTGAAATATTACCGCACGCTGTGATGAAAAGTAAATCGTTACAGAACCAATTTGCGTTAAAAACAGATAATTTTTCGAGACGGAATTACACAAAAGATTTAAAACGAATTGAAAAATTTTTTACTTGCGATATTTCAAATTAAACTAGTATATATTTTGTACATTAAGAACATTGAAATAAAATCAAAGTTTATTAAAAAATAACTAAATATCTTGAATTTTACATGTTGCAGCTATAGGAGAATTGGCTAGGAATTTTATTTCCTGTGTCTATTTTTCAGTTTTGAAATACTTACACTTGACTCCTCAGTCTCTTTGATGGCTGCTGTCACTTTCAGAATAAAATCATTCTTTGCCCGTTCGTTTCTCCTTCACCTCTTCTCTATTCCCCCCTTTCCATTCCTGGGAGTGATATTCTGTCTAGGTTCATAACAGGGGCATATATCAATGTTTATTTGCCGAGGAACGTGATTCGACTTTGGAATTACCTCTTGCTTTCGAGGAAGACGAGGATGAGGTTGAGGAGGTGGATAAGCGATTGTAAATCTTGGCTGGAAACCGTTCAAGTTCATTGGACAGGCCTGCCTCTCTTCACTTGACACTGTCCAAACAGGGAAATTACAATGAAAAAGGCGAAGAGAGAAAAGGCCATGTGACATCCGCTGAAAATAGACCATTAAAATTCCGGGCCAGCCACTATTAGAAATGGACGGACATGTTATGTGGCCTGTGCAGTGTGTCGGTTTCCATTTCAATTCAATTCACAGTAATAAATTTTCAAGTCCAAGTGCCCGCAACATTTTTACCATTAAATTATATCGGCACAACTCATTTGTGTACCTGTAAAATTACAGTCGTTATTTAGTTTTTCAGTACCCTTTTGATAATATAAGAGTTATTTTTATTTCAAGACATTTAAAAGTATTGAGTGGCGAAGCCAACGACTGAAATTGCTTTACGATAAATTGAATTTGAAATTTTGGAATTCATATTCAAATGAGTTTGATATTCTTAGAAATATTATGGTTATTTTTTTCTAACAATTTTCACAAGTATATGAGAAAGAAAATCAATAACGGTTGAACTTAATTTAAAGTATTTCAACTATTTTTATATTTAACCAATTTCTATCCACCTATATGTTCTAGTAGTAACGCACTCGATTTCCTTCTTGGAAGGCATGAGTGTGAATCATGGTTAGGGTCTATATATATATAACTATGAGTTCTATAGTGCCATTATGAAATTGACAATCTATGCGAAAGAAAGAAACGGATTAAGTATGCAAATGACTTAAGATTCATGAAATCTCAAAATTAAAAAGTTAACAAATATAACTCGAATTAAATTATTTAGTTATTTATTGTTTGGTCAAGTCCAAATAAATTGACTCTCCAAGTATCCACTCGATTAAGCTTTTCCCTCTTCTTTTTTCATGGTTACAGTTTGGCGGCTGTGTTGGGCTGCTGCTGCCTGCTGACCGGACTGAATGCAAATGATAGTTCACGGGACGTGTCCGGAGCCGCCTTTGATGGACAGGTAAAAATACGAGTCACTTTCTGCACTTTCCGAATCTAATCTGTTTTTGGTGGTTGTTTTAATCGTTTTAAAAATTAAAATTTCTAGGCTTTTACCTCTTCAAAAGAGAAACCGGAGCTGGATCCCGTTTTAAGTGCACTCATCGGCGAGGACGTGAAGAAGAATATCGAGGCCAGGAGATTAGTTGAAGAGAATGAGAATAGGCTTAGAACTAGGGAAGCCAAGGAACTCGAAGCAGGTTAGTTTCTTTTTTTTTATATTATTTGTCTGTAAATTGTGTCTAATACTGAATTTATTTAAACTCTTGTGCTAATATGAAAATATTGTATTATGGTTTTAAGGGTTTGTTCTTAACAAATGTAGTTACCATATTATTTAGTTTTGTGTCTAATTTTATGTTTGGCTATAAGGTTATACAAAAAATTACATGAAAAGCGTTAAGAGTTAAAGTATGTTTAAGAAAACAGTTATCGTGTATTCTGAGATGATACTCATATGTTTTATCTCAATATTAAGATACATGAATTTTTACATCTTTGACTCTCAACGGTTTATACACTATATAATCTGAATTTATTTCGTATTTAGAAAATAGTAATAATAAAATAATTCTTTGGACTAAAAATTTTCCAAGAAAATTTATAAACGATATATTCTTCATTTTAACAAAATTTTGGACAAAATTTTCTTAAACCAAAAAAAACGAAATATAAATTGTAATCGATTTCTGTTGAACTAATATCCTATAGATATGTATAATAATTTTATAGAGCTCTGCTTACTCCTGCCTCATAATATAAGTTCTTTTATTTTGGACAGACTATCCTTTAAATATTATTTCTGTATTTAAATAAATATAAGATCTTAAAATTTCATACTGATTTATTGATTTCAAATGTAAAAGTTAGAAAATATCGAAATATCTTTATATGACTTATACATGAAGTTATTAATATATAAAATTAATAATATTTAAAAAAATATGTATATAAATAAAAAACATCATGTTGAAAGAAATAGACTAAGAAGAAATCTTTCCTGGACCAAACTTACGCCCCTTTACGTTACCTTCTGAGACCTACAAATACTTCAAAACTTTACTTAAATTTAAAACAAACCTTGTGGATCTGGACTTTAATGCGCATTATGCTACTATAACAAAATTTAACTAAACTATATACCATTAAACTCATTGGACTCATACCATTTATGTGTGTCATACAACATATCTAAACGGTGAAGTACTCAACAACCAAAAACCTAAACTGCAAACATATCATTTGTCGCAAAACATTTTCATTGATTTATCTTTTCAAAATTAGGCGTTACAGAGTCAAATTCGTACGTACTAACGACAGAGAAACAGAAGCCAAACGCCGGTTTGGTGGACCAGGAACTGAACCTGGACGGTTCGGGCACGGAGAACAAGCAAACCTCTAGGATTCAGATCAAGACCGGCCCGAATGGAGTCGATTATGAGTACGAATATGTGTATTATTATTACGATGAGGATGAAGATGATAAGAAAAGTTCCAAGGTTAAGGAGACTGAGTCGAGTAAGACCACCACAGATGGACGTGGTAAGAACCGGTATACCTCAGGAGATAGGCCTGCAGAGCAGGAGACTAGTCGAACAAAGTCTAGGCAGCCAGTTTCTAGAAGTGACGATGCTGAGAGTGAGGAACGACTTCCACAAAACACTCGATTCCCACCCAGGGCCAGCGTTACCGCGGCACCTGTTGAAGAAGTCAAACAACAGCAAAAAATCCGAAGACCTAGTCTGGACTTAGTAGATAGTGTTAGTTTCAATACAGAGGACAAGGCCAGCAAGGGAGGTCGAGGAAGCACAGAGGCTGGAAGTGCCAGTGCTAAGGATATCTATGAAACTAAGGCTGAGACCGAAGATGGTGTAGACACTACAACTTCAACGATGGAGAAGGCTGCCTTCGACCTTTATGTGATCCTTCAGAACGAAAACGCTAACAACGACGCGACAACAACACAGATCACGACTGACGTCACTGGAGAAAGTGTTGAGGAAGTCACCACTGAAGAAGAGATTGAAACTACAGAAGAGCCCACAACGACTACAACCACAACAACAACTCCTAAGCCTACAACTACCACTACAACAACGACCACAACTACAACAACAACGACTACCACCACAGAAGCCCCTGTGGAAACCCGCAAAGGAGGAGCCCTGACTGCAGGTATTTATTCGTAGGCCACTAACCACTTGTAGGGCTTGAATTTAGTTAAGAGTGGCATTTTGCGCTTAGGTCACGTCCACTTTGATTAATTAATCACCAAAACTGGCGGTTATGGGCAATAAAAAGTGTCATTGGAATATCAATTCTAAACAACGGGAGATTGTGAGCACTGATTATGGAATTACAATTTGTAATCAATTAAAATTTTGTAGTCTATTGCACTGGATTTACCGTATTTGACTATTAGTTTTACGACTCTTGCTGTATCAGTAGTTTGGTGGAGCTAATTTATTGCCTTTGATTTATTAGTAGAGACACACAGCTGATTCTGGTTTGTCGATTTTAATAGTAGAATAATAAAAGAGCACCTAAACTTTAGAGGTTAACTCCTGGTATCCGATTTCACCATATTGAATTTGTAAGTGCAATTTCCTTGAGTTTTTGCGAAACAATTTTAATCTTAATTTTTAATCTTCAAATCAATTTAAAACGTGTTATTTCCAGAAAAATATTGATTGACTTTCGTTTTTGTTTATGTGTTACAAATTAAATTTTGTGTGTGAGCTTATTAAAATATAATTTAAGTTGCTGCATACTACGGGAAGAGAAGCTTTTATAAAAGGTGCGCTTAATTAATATGTTTTTTAAATGTGTATAACAATTAAATAAGCTTTTAAACAATAATTTATTTTTAAAATTTTATATAAAAATTGATATTTTATTCATATATGTTAAATAATTTTTAAATTAGTTTAAAATCCATTACAGCCGACTCTAGATAATTCTTACCTCTCAATAATTTGAGCAGTAGCAATTTTTCAAAATTGCTATCGCAGCATTTCATTCACCGTTTCTCTTAACCATTTAACTTATTTATTACTTGCAATTATTAAGAGACGATTTAAAGGAAAAAAAAGGAAAATTAGCCTTAATTTTCATTGCAATGATAGAACTCAATTAAATACTAATTTGTTTTCTATTTCATTTCTCAAAACAAGTTAGGATTTGTTACGAAATATATACCAATTTCAGTCGATTTTCGATAATTCAAAGTTATCACAAAATCTTATACATGCAATAACTCTTAGTATTTCGAAATAAATCTGTACATTTCTGTGCTCTCGGTAATTCATTGGCATCCAACACTCGATAATTCAAAGTAGCAGCAATTCAGACGCCAATTCTTCTAAAAAAGTTACTGAGCAGTCTGAGCAGCAACAATGGAACCATTTGATACTTAGAGCTTTTGACAATTCAAAGTGTTTTAAGGGTCTCTTGGAGGTTCGAATTATCGAACGTCGACTGTATTTTGGTTCATTAAAAAAATTATTAACATACAAGCAACATAATCAGCTCAACTCCTCATATCATAGGACATCCTTATTATTTGTAATTTTTTTTAGATTTAAATAAGAAGATTAAATTTTGTTCAATACAGTAAAAATCTAAATAATTCGTTTGAATACTTTTCCATATTTTTAATGAAACAAACTTTACTTAAATTTTTAATTTCTATTAAACATTAGACTTAGAATTGCTTTGGTGTATTGGTTTGGTTAATTGTAGTTTATTGTTTTAATTTGACAAATTCCAAGTATTTTAGTAAAAAAAAAAGAAAATATTTAAATGGCACTTATTGATCGAAAAAGAGGCTTTGGGGTAGTTTTTTTTATTAATAAAGTTAAATGACATTAAATAACAATAAAAACGGTCCAAAATTTAAATAGTCAAAAACTGTGTTAAATCTGATCAAAAACATATTAAAACTGACGTCATGCAATTAAAAGGCATTCATTGGTGTCCAAAAAGGCGGTGTTCCGTTTCGGGTCCATAATCACCGGGTCTGAAATTGGATCAACGCAATTACTGGCCACATAATTAGCCGCATTCCTTTCTCGATCTGAGGGCAAATGACTGACAGATTGAGTCTGTTTTCAGCTGACCACAGTACATTTCTGTGCTTTTTTCTTACATATCTCTCTCTCTTGTTGGGTTCAATTGAAGGTCGCAACCGCTTTAAATTCCGATCGCACTCGCCGACCAGCACCACTGAGCCATCGACCACGGAGGCACCGAAAAGTAAAAGCCGCTTCGCAAGGCCGTCCTCTTTCAATGGCCGAAGAACAGCAGCCGCAGCTTCGACCACGACCACCGAAGCTAACGAGGTCAAGGAGAACACCAACGGTGGAGCCCAGGAAGATTCTAAGCCCGCTCCCAGCTTCGGTGGACGTCCAACCAGAAGTGAGTGATTTAACTTCACTTTTCCTTATGAAAAGCCATCTGATTTGTTCGATAAAATGTCCTTTAGAGCACAAGTGTTTAAGAAGGGTTTACAATAAGATTATTTAATATTTCGTTTAACACCAGTGGTTGATTTTTAGTTTGTTGTATTTATAAAAGTGTCTAATAATTGATCTTTTCTTTCAGCCCGCAATCGTTTCAGCCTCCGAGGACAGCAGCCAGCTGCTGAGAAGACCGACGTCGTGGAGGAGAAGGACAATGCCATCGATGCTGCCCCGTCCTCAACAGCTCGTCCCAGGGCTCGACCTACTTTCAACATCCGACCACGAGGCAGACCCACTCCTTCCACGACAGCCGCTGCCCCAGCTGAAGAGGGAGCTGAGCACAATGACGAGGAGGTAAAGGAGGTCGAGAAACCAACCCCAGCCTCTCCCATCGCCGCCAGATCTCGCCTGAACCTCGCTCGTCCCGCCAACCGCCTGCTTCCGAACCGAGCCAAGCCAAATATCCTGTCCCGAGGATCCACCACGACCGCCGCCCCCGCCGAGCCAGCCCCCGAAGCCGAATCTCCCGCCGCCGACGAGGACCTCGAACAAACCGATGTGCCATCTGAAGTCAACGAGAAAGTCGAAGTAGAAGAGAAACAGGTGAGCACAGAGAAAAGCCTTTATAAAAAGAATGTGCTCAAAACTGCGGTAATATATATTTTTTTTATATTTGGATTTTTTTCTTCAAAATTTTAAATTTGCTTTCTCTATGGGTAACTTTTTTGGAATTTAACTATAAAATCAAATAAATCCATAAAAAATGGAAAATATTAATTGGTAAGTTGGGACAAGAAGCTGTTGATGGATTAAAACTCATAATAACCATATTTAATCATAATGTGTATAAGGTTATTAAAATTGTTTAACAGAGGACATCTTCGAATTTAATCCCTGCTCTATCTTATGAAAAGTGTACTTGATTTCACTACTTTATTTTATGAATATTGCAGTGATAAAAATTCTAATAAAATCTTTAACCCTTTTAACTCCTAAGTTGGGCCTGATGTTGATTTTTAAATTGTTTTTTTTTATTAGATAGAATTTTATTCTTACAACCCAAAGCTATTCCTCCTTTAGTACAATAGACCAAAGGTCGCGGTGCAACCAACAACAACCTATTGTCATAACAGCTTTATAAGTTAGAGACTTGTTTAGATTTTACGAGTACATATTGAAATAGTAGATGTTATATTTGGCATAGTTATCTAAAGTCAGTATATAAACATATAAACCAAGTACTTAAGAAATGTAACAGATTCAAGTAGTAAGTCAGATCTAGCATTATAACAAGGCCAATCCGCACATAAATATTGAAATCAAGACCTTATTTGTATATCTACAATTCTAAATTTTTTAAAAAAAAATCATTAAAAATGCTTAAAATGATTTTTATGCAAACGGTGTTTTTTAATAAAAAAAATTATTAAAATTCATTCAAGTTGAAACTGAGCCTCTCAAGCCCACTCTGGTTGGTAGTTTATAGTATAAAATCGATTTACTAGGGTTAAATGAACATATGATATTACAGTGGACGTCGCTTATTAGGACCACGGTTAATAGGAACAATCGCTTTATTGGGCCAAAATGGCTAGGAACGGCTCGGCCGTATATAAATACATTAAAAATTCAGTGCTAAATGGAGCCAAAGCCATCGTTTTATAGGGCCATTCTGTGGCTAAGATTACTACTACAAAAAGTTGCAAGAACAAGTGCAAGTGACGACAACTCATTCTTTTGTATACTTTTATTCACACAATCTTGACCATGTGTCCTACGATTATATGATTAACTGAAATAGTAAAAAGAGTAGGAAAAACCGCAAAAAAAACGTCTTCTCACATGTTTGTGATTGTCGATTAGATGACACTGCAATAGTTTACACGTTTCTCTGTTCTAAATTTCATCAATATGTTCATGACTACATACAGAATCATATTTAACTGTTAAATTGGCTGCTAAATTCATTCCATTTTCTTATATATATTTCTTTTCGTTCATTATTACCGGGGAGAATTAACGCTCAAATTTGTTTGGTTGACAAGACACAATACATGTACAAGTCATCGACGATTGAATTATTTTAAAAATTTTCAAGATAAACATATATTGAACAATTATTATTTAATAAATACAGTTTTCCAAGTACATATGAATGTAAATACCTATGTACATACACGTACATGTTTAAAAATCTTTACCTACAGATTAAATCCTAGCTTTTATTGACCAATCGCTTAAAAGGACCAATCGGTTAATAGGGCCAAATTATGCTGGTCCCAGAGTGGTCCTAATAAGCGACGTCCACTGTATTATAAAAAATTGAGTAACATCAGGTCAATTATCAAGTATGAAAATAAACAATATTCCCCAGAACACACCGTCCACCATAAGTTCCTACTGTATTTGATTTTGACCAGTTATTATTCTAATTTTTAATTTAATTTTTGAAATTTTTTTAACATTACCCGGATTTCTTCAGTAAATTAGTTGACATAATGAGCAACTTGTGGCACAGTCAACACAAAATGCTTGTAATTTTAAACTTTAAATTTTTAATTTTATTTCATAAAATCGTACCAATTTAAAAAAAATTGTTTTGGAATCTAACAAACTTTGTAATTAAAAAATATATTTATTATATTTTTTTCGACTTAAGTAATGGTGTACTTTTTTTGTGAGGTATATTTATTCTAAATAACTAGACTTGATTGAAGTGTTTTTCAATATTCAGTAGAATACGTGCAATATGGCTCTGGTTATAGTAACAAACCGATTATAATGACCACGAATTAAGCAGTGTTTGGCATAGTTTCCACATAAAGGGATTATAAAAGACGTCCGTTAAGCTTTACATCTTTAACATTTTCCGGATTCTACTGTACTTTTTTTCATAACTGAGGAAAATTTAAAAATTCAATGCAGGTATTATCAATTCTAACAAACACCTATTTGTTTTCAATTCAAATTAAAAATCTAAAAATTATTTTAATTCCTTTTTAATTTTTCTGAAACTAATAAACCAATTGTCAATTTAAAAGTCTTTTGCTCTTCACTGGAGAACTAATCCTTTTCTTAAATAATTGCAGCCAGTTGCTGAAGTCCCCGCAGAGCCCGTGTCAGGCCTGAACCGGCTGAAGAGCCGACCACGAATCAATGTCGTCCCCAACGTCCGTCCCAAGCCCCAACCTGTGGCGATTAATAGGAAGGCGAACCCCCTGATCGCCCGGCGAAACCCCTTCACCTCGACGACGGAAGGTAAGCAGAAGGGCAAACAGCCCTAAGATATTTATTTTCGGGTGCTGAACAAATTCAGAAATGGGGATTAATTGATAAGATTACCGCAATTCCCTCGGTTTAGGGGCTAGTTTTTCGCTGCGGGGGTTGAATTGGATGATAAATGGGGATTTAAGAAGGTCATTATTTTAATCCTCTTCTTTGGACACTTTCTTTTCGCAGCAGCACCTGTTGAAGAGGGTGAGGACGCGGAGGAGGAGAACCACAACGGAGAAGCGGCTCCTGAAGCAGAGAAGACAGAAGATCTAGTGGAAGCAGAGCCCTCCGAGGCTCCACCAGCGGAACAGGCTAGAGGACTGGGCGGACTCCTGGCCAACCGACGACGACCCCTCCTCAGACGCCCCGGCAACCTGGCGTAATGCGGAAAACACTCACCCCTACTGATTTAACTACTTCCTAATTTAATGAAACAAATACTCCTACACAAAGGCACGAATAGAAATGATGAGTTCAAAGATTGCAAGCAATTTCAAGAGGAAAGAACAAATTGTATAAATTAAAATAAACACTATTTAGTATAAGAATAATCATTGTTTTATTATTTTTTTGGGATGATGAATATGTTTCATTAAATTAAAACTTCACAAAAACTAAAATATTTTGTTGTTGTTTTAATTGATCATTTGTTCCACAAACGTAGTGTAATACATTAAAATTATTTATAATTTTGAGCTTTCATTTATTTGAATGCCTAAGTTATACTGCAGAAATTAAAAAATTGTCTTTGAAAAGATTTAAATCAAATAATTTTCAGTAGATTTTCTAAATTCATTTGATTAATTTTAAAAATTTTAGTCCTTAATATTTTCTGATTTGCTGTGGAATGACTTTGTTTTGAGAAATTGAAAAACATTTATTAACAGAAGTAATTACTTTTAAATTTGAGGGTTTTGATTTAATTTAATAAATTGTAAGATGTTTGCTTTGAATAATAAATATGAAGTTGAGCGACTGTGTGGAAAATTTATTTCCTATTAATTATTTATTGCCAAAATATCGAGTGTTGCATTTTCTAATTTATATTCAATTATCAACGAAAGATAATCATCGCAACACAACGTCATGAGTTATATAGTCCGAAAATAACCGAAAATTCGAACTAACTATATACATAACTTAATTTAAACCTCTCCTTAATAGTATCGAGACCCATACTGTTCTCGTGTGCGGTGCTCAATGGCGGGGTTAGTNATGTATCCTCCCCCATCCAAACGCTCATCAGTTTACAAATTACAATAACGATAGCATTAAGTTAGTTAGGACCAGAAATACTGTTAGGCAGGGAGAGCTAGAGCGAATTACGTGGAGGGGTGTATGGCTGTCCACTATACACCTAATGACGTTTTCGTGCATCTGGAAAATTATCTTATTCATATAGTTTATATGTGAATAAGGGCTATAATCCCCGAGTAGGTTTTGTGCCCATCATCCATTAAACAATATCCATTTAATATTTTCAAGCTTTTATTAAAAAATTATCTTTCAGCATTTACAGAAATAAAAGGGATTATCTTAAATTTGGAACAAATAATTTAAAAAATGTATCAATTGATAAGATAACAATTATAAAAAATGAAACAGTTTGTATATAATTAAACGATTTTCTCGATGACATCGATCGGAAGTCTCAAATGGTTTTGAAAAGGTGTTTAATCAATAGAGTTAAAAGTGTAAACTGAACGTGGCGCGGACATTTTAAGTTAATTTATTTCCGGCTAGAAAAGCACTGGTGAATTACAATTCAATAAACGCGCATTAACTCTTTAAAGTATGAAAATGCAATTTTAGCAAATTTTTTGTCGAATAATGGGGGAGGAATGGAGAAAGCCTTAATTACTGAATTACTAGAATTGTTTAAAATAATAGTATTGAAACAAAAAGTATAATAAAATGATCAACAATTAGATCATTAACAATATCAACATACATATTATAAATGGTAATACTAACTACATTTTTAAAGGATCTAAGCTTTTGATAATAATTAAATAATGTACCTTGAAAAAATCTTTGAGGAGCTTGGATTGATTCATAAAAAAAACTGTGTATAAAACATTGAGAGTATTCATGAAATATTGACATAAGAGGAATTGCAAATAATCGGGACCAAAGTGGAAGAGTTATGAATTTTCCGATGGCCATTGAGTGCAATGGGAGGAGATGGAGGAGCAGCAGTAGGACTCAATAAAACGGTCGTTTAGAGCTCTTTCTCCATTCGAAAGACTTTCCACCGGAAATGTTTTGTGAATATTTCAATTCTCGACGAGGAAATCAATTTCTCTGTTTACGGACTCTGATTCAACAAGCAGCATCACAACAACAGCAACCAAAGGCGCAGAATGGCACAAATCTGCACAAAACACCATATTTCAGAGCGAAAAATGATGCAAAAATCCAGCCCGAACAGACTGCTGTATACAACAGATTTTTATGGCTTACAAACAGATTTTATTCCTTTTGAATTTTCATATTCGCCATTTGCAAAAAACTACGATAAAAATGTTAATTCGGGGCGAAATGTGGAGAGGAGGAAAGCTCCCTTTTGAGCGACGATCCAAGTGTTCCTTTGTTGCGACGACGAACACTTGTTGATCGGCTCGAACTTTTCGCATTCGACTCATTGCGAAATTTGTATCGCATGTCAATCTGGAAATAATAAAATCACTTCAAATCACTTTATTTCCGGTTTAGTCCGGATTTAGTATTTTATATTCGATATTGCAAATTCCGTTATTATGTGTTTATTGGCAAATTTTATTGGTGAGGATGGAATTTATTTAGTGAAATGTTCAAAATTGAATAGATTCAAATTTAATGTATTTTTAATTGGAGATAAAAATAGTTATTGTACTGTAGGGTTTTCTCATAGAAGGATAATGTATCCTCTTGCTACTAAAATTGTTATAACTCCTTACCTATGTGATAAGATCAATTAATATAGTCCCAGTCTCGTTAGCCAATTGTCGATACACTACACTTCCACTTCTTATTCAATTTGAAACGCAGTGCTCAAGAGCCCAATTAACACTGATTTATTTACAATAATAAAATAGATGAACTAGTTACAAATAATATTTACAATAATAAAATGAATAATAATATTTCATAGACAACAGACTTGGACGGCTACAACAAAAATAATAAAAAAGAAATACAGGCTTGATTATTTTAATACAAAGAAAAAAAGAAAGTTCTGCCATGACAATATCAGCTAAATGGATTCATAACTAGGACCTTACCAAATTTGTTCTATTAATATCCTTTTTATGGCACAAGTGTTTTTTCTTAATTAATTGTGGTCTAGATTAGCAAAACTCATAACTTTATATGAAGTTATTTTAATACTGGAGGTTTTACTGTAAATCATTGACAAACATTATCCGACTCTGTCAAATTACAGTTATGGAGTTTTATATTTAAATTATAAATTTTCTCAAGAAATATAAGCATAAACATCCTTGAAAATTATTCTCCAAATATAATCCACATTACAATAGATCTATTTATTAACAACAAAGGCAGGTATAGTAATTTTCATTTCTACAAAAATTTAGTGTTTAAATGATTATATTTTTTTAAAAAATACATTAGAAATTTTAAAACACGGTCGATAAGCATTATAAAAACACTCGGGCCTTCGTTAAAACACTCGCTACGCTCGTGACTTTAAAAAACAGCTGTGTTTAATAATATCTTATGCTATTGACCTCTTTTGTGTACGTAATATCTTTTGATATTGATATTGGGAAAGTAATGTGTGAAAGACTTCTCTGTGATTTATTTTATTTTATTTATTTTATTTTACAAATTAAAATACTTTGTTCACTATTTACAGGCCTTTATTTAATAGTTGTAATAATAATAAGTAATTATAGATGATAGATGTCCATAAATAAGTATTTAAAGTAGATATCGTTTAACTGACATGTCAGTTTAAATAACTATTATTCGATTTTTTTATATAATAGTTTCTTCATAAATTAAGACATTTTTTGGTTAGGAGACTGTGATTTTTAAAATAATTGAAGAAAAAACTCAAATCACTGAGAGAACTTTTCCAAATACGATTGGAAAAAAATGTTTAATAATTTTGTCTCTTAAAATGGTATTTTTCATTGCATTTTTTTTAACACTGAACGTATTTAAAAAAGGAAAAAATAAAATATTGAAAAAATCTGTTGAACATTTATTTAATATTTTTTATTTTTATTAAAATTATATTTCCTTTTTTTATAATGTTTGAATTTCATGTAAAGTAATAATTTTGCATAATTCGAAAAAAAAAATATTTACTTTGGTAAAGGAAAATACGTTAATGGTTTATAAATTTGTATAAGAAGATATTTTGCAAAAAAATGAAGTTTTACTTCAAGCAGTTCAATTGGAATTATATCTGTAAAATTATTTGGCATACCTTTTAGGGTTATGATTTTAATTACCGGTCCTAATATGAAACTAATAAAGGATTTGTGGCCTTTTCACCACATTACAATTTGTCCGATTTAGATTATTAGTTCGTGGTTAAATTGATACCTTTCACCACAACATCTCGTTTATTAAATTGCCAAATACAAAAACCGCTTCATAAAATTTGGAATATTGGAATTTAATGCGTATAAGGGACGTAAGAACTTTTATGAAATTTCGTATCTAAAAGTAGCCTATTTTTAACACAAATTGGTTCTGTTTATTTTCCATCACGGCGCTCGGTAATATTTCAAAATTTTCACACAAAATAATGACCAATTTAGTGAAAGCACATATTGTTGTCATAACACAATCTATTCAAATTTATTATTTAAACATTTGAAATATAAAATTTCGTTCTGAGTATTCCCATCTCAATCGAATAATTTTTATCGACTGTAATTTTAACATTAAATATTAAGTTATACAATTTCTATCTCTCTCCAATCAATTCAGATTATTTAAGTAGTGGTTCTCAATTTAATTTGATTAGAGAAGCTCCACACTGTGTCTTACTTCCACAATTTGAAAAAAACCGCTGCGAACGTTTTTATTAGTAATTATAGATAAACTGGTGATTTTTTTCAGAATCACAAAAAATAGCGTTCAATACACATGTGAAATAGGTCATTACAGCACTCATTAACCTATTTTTATTCTCTGCGTTCATCAAAATACTTGGTATAATAATTAGTATTTGCTGTAATAACCTCTATTTCATCACTTGTATCGAAATATATTATACTATTATATCACAGCAAAGTATTGAATAAAAATTTATATATTTTACGTCACTAACATATTTGTCAATTAAATTATATTTTTGTTTTATCAGATAATTTTTAATCTGTAAACGAAAAGAACTTTTATTGAACCATTCATCATTGTGTTGAAATAATTCATCCATATTCATTACCAACAAATTAGTTAGGGCCAGTAATTGTGATAGAAAGCGAAAGCTATGGCGAATTACATTAATTGGCATATGGCTGTCCAAAGTACACCTAAAGACACGTTCCCGTGCATCATTAAAATTTTCTTATTTATTTATTTATATATGAATAAGGGCTATAATACCGTACCAATTCACCAAATGATAACAGCAAGTAACTCTTACAAAACTAAATAACAGAATAACTTGAATAAAGATTACAATATTTAAAATTAGATTTTTTTT
Source organism: Clogmia albipunctata (assembly GCA_001014945.1). Taxonomy (NCBI): domain Eukaryota; kingdom Metazoa; phylum Arthropoda; class Insecta; order Diptera; family Psychodidae; genus Clogmia; species Clogmia albipunctata. Next base: position 18,415 of record JXOV01006206.1, read on the forward strand.
AAAAATTCAATTTTCTAATACAGTTTAAGAAATAATCATTAAAATCCTTAATTAACTAAACCTCATTTGGCTCTTAGCTTAGGTATTGTTGTTTAAATTGTTCCAAATTAACTCCCAACTAAGTGTGTTTCATTTCCTGAATACTACAGCAAAGCACTCGAAGCCATTTGTGGGCTTTGTCGAGAGGGCGCGCGCGACTCGAATTCCTTCCCGTCTTCTCTTCTGCTAGCTTTGTTCCCACCTGCCTTTTGTTTTCTTCTCCGCCGCGATCTGATTTCAGATTATACACAAAATATGTCGTAATTAAAGTGATTCAGGAAGCCAATTTAATTTAGTCGCCCCTCCTCGTCCTCGCTCCTCTTCCGCTTCGCTGCTAATCATCGCACAATTACACAAATCCGTCTGGTGGGGCCTATGTTCCTTTGGTTGAAGGGGGGCGCGCGCGATGTGAATAGAGGAATTGCGAAAACAGGGAAAAGAGCAGAACAGATAAACCGGGGAACTAATAAAGTACGGCAAAGTACAGCGAAGGGTGGATAGGATACGGAAATTCATGGATATGGCAATGATGCTGATCATCATCATTGTTATTTTTATTATCTTCACAATAAAGCGCCGTTTTTTCATCATTATTAAATTAAATTTGCGAGAAAAAGTTCACGTTTATGCGCAACGTTATAGGGCAGTGTCTAGATAAAGGAAGTTGTGTAATTATTTAATTGAATTATATTAAGTTAACTTGTTTGAATGGGAATTTCACTGTTATGTAACAAAATAAAGTGTGATTTAATTAAATGAATTTAAAATACGCAAACATTGATTGTTTTTAATATTAAGTACGAAATTTTAAGTGTTATAAATTGCCGATAAAATAATTTTGTTATATATAATTAACCGAAAGATTGCACATAGTATTTATGTACGGGTACATGCAGATTAGATAAATAAATAAGGATGTTTTTGTGCTTCCGTTAAAATTATAAGAAACATTCTGCGAATATGAATCTTATTTTGTAGCTTTTATGAAACTAATATAGTTAGTTATTTAATTTTATACAAAATTGTATTCATTTTAAAATAAATTCCAAAAGAAAATTAAAAAATTGTATTTCACATTATTGTTGTTCCACGCGAAGTTTCAGAAAATTTGTATCTTGTTTTCTCCTGCAAACAGAAAATATCACCTTCTTTTGTCAGTTTAAATAGTTTTTACTTATAAAGTTATTTGTTAGAAAGATATTTGCGATTTTTAGTTAAAATGTTAGATGTCATTAACATATGAAAGCCCAGAAGCTAAAACGTAGTTAAATGACCTTGATGTAATATTGCAAAACTATACCTTTTTCATTGCAATGTCAAAATTAACCGTTTTAGAATTTCAACTTTTTGCATTGCAATGTCAAGAGTGACCGTTTGCAATGGCACCTTTATTCATTGCAATGCCAAGAGTGGACCGGGCGGCATTTTACCTTTAAAATCTGCTGTTCCAAACCTTGTTTGTTTTTCGTTTCTTGATGTGTTTTCCAAAAAAACGGAACAAATAGAATATACTTCTCACTACAAAATATATTAATTCAATGGTTATCTCCAAACAAAATTAAATTAAACTTTATAAACCTCTTATAAGACCCGTCATAATATGAAAGGGAAATATGGACCATAAAGAAAGCTACTGGAGATCGTCTAAAACGAGTAGAACAGAAAACAATGAAGTTGTCAAGGTGTGGAGTTGACCATCGCNTTCAATGGTTATCTCCAAACAAAATTAAATTAAACTTTATAAACCTCTTATAAGACCCGTCATAATATGAAAGGGAAATATGGACCATAAAGAAAGCTACTGGAGATCGTCTAAAACGAGTAGAACA
>JXOV01006207.1:1815-11995 GCA_001014945.1 Clogmia albipunctata
AAGAAAACAGCGATTAAGTCGCAATTCCCTTATGATAATCCCATTAATCTTTTGCCGGCTGTCAGAATTGCAGTCCCTTTTCCATTCTGCTGCTCATTTTAGACATTAGATGGATTTAATCTTGGAATAATGAGTATTTGTTTCTTTCTTATAAAATAATTCTTCAATTAAGTGAAGCCTAAAACAAAATGTATTTAATTTGGAATAAGTCCGGTTAAAAATTATGATTTATGTTACATTAAACATTATTTTTACATTAAATGTTTTAGTCAAATCTATTTTTTCTGACTTTGATTTATTAAGGTTAACCCTGTGAACATTTATTCATTTTTTAATTCATGTTGCTTTTGTTCATCGTTTTTTAATTCAGAATTATATTTGTAATTTTTGTACAAGGGTTTGTGAACACCAGTTTTAAGACTAATTCAGTATTTATTCAAGAAAATTATTGAGATTAAACCAAAAACCAACTTGATGCTCTTTTCATCGTCAAACCAAATCACACCTCAAACTCCTCGCTTCGCTCCATGGACTCTTCTTCTATTATAATTCTCCAATCTTACATGCATCTATTAAATGTTTAGTATATTCTCTATAACCTTACCGACCTTGTTATTTACAACAAGTCTAATAACTTTTATAAGTTCAAATACTAATTACTCTTATAATATTAGTTTGTTTGATTGAATACGTATTTAATCAATTTTATACTTCAAATAAACAAACATCAGTTTATTAGTACCTTTGCTTTGTTTCGGGCATATACTATACTCGTATATTTTCAATTTCACGAACTTTGTTAGCCTTAGCAATCATCATTTTGAAAAGACTACAAACAATTGCCTGGTGAAAGGGCGAACAGAGAAATGCAAACAGAATATTTGAAATGAACGTATATTTTTTCAACCAAATTGATTACAGTTTTTCTGTTAAACTCAAAACAGTCTCAATATCTTGTGTTAACAAATATTTCCCCAGTGTAATAGATTTTAGTTCTTGTTACGTGATTGCAAAAAATGCAATTTTCTTCTCATATTTTAGAGGTACGTTGTTTAATATTAATATTTGTTTAGTTGATGCTGTATACCTCAAAATAAGCAAATTAGAATATTGGTAATTAAATTAGGTCTCTTGTGAAAATTTTAAAATAGTTCCGTAGACTTTTTGTACTCAATTAATTTTATATTATTTTTATATTTTGTTCCGTTTTATCCAAAGGATTGAATAAAGTTTCGCTTTCGACCATTTGCTACCAATATGCCTTAAATCAGAGCCATATATATATATAACAAGGTCGAAAAGATAAGTCATTATTAAACATAAGGCCTGGTTTTATCCACGAGCGTAGCGAATGCCTTTAAGAAAGCCCAAGTTTGTGTGTGCTTATCGACTGTGTTTTAAAACAATATCCCAACTGTTTAAGTTATCCGTGGTCTAATTCTTCCACTGTATTTTAATTCGGTAATTTATGTATTTTAAAGAGGATTAAAAAACAATTATGCCATCCTTGGGTGATTTAAAACACGTTTTCTTATTTTAATACAGCTGCATTTAAATCCTACTACCATAAATAACTAATAAAATGTTTGGAAAACTGTTAAATCATGTAATTATTAATTATTCATGTCGAGACTTCATTATGAAATGATAATGAGTATTTTATTTGAAATTAATTGTACTATTTAATTAACTATTCATCGTCCACTTGAGAAAATGTGTAGTCAAAAGCCAGTGTAAAGAATTAGAAAGTAATCAATCGTTTCAGTTTTAACAAGTTCAAAATGGCATCTGTTCACACAAGTTTTCGTCCAATTATTTTTATAAGCAGATATCTCTTATTGGCTTCATTTTCATATCCTGAAGAAATGAATTCAGTTAATTTGAGAAAGAATTTAATCGAAAGCAGAGAAATCTCAACTGAATACTTTCAAAGTTATTTGGATTTGTGGATTTATTTTTGTGGAATTTCATTTTCTTTCATTGTCCTATTTTCGAGTGCCTACTTTGAGGTATTGCAGTCCTTCAAGGAGTCGAATGCACTTAGTTTCTTNTGAGAAGATATATCATTGACAAAGGAGAAATCTTAACTAAATACTACCAGAGTTATTTGGATTTGGGTATTTATTTTAGTGGGATTTCATTTTCTTTCGTTGTCCTATTTTCGAGTGCCTATTTTGAGGTGTTGCAGTCCTTCAAAGAGTCTAATGCGCTTAGCTTCTTTGCTGACTACCTTGTGGTAAATTCTTTAATGACTTTGGTCGCAATGAGAATTTTAATTTTCATTATAAGGAAACCGATTTGGATGATTCTCCCAAAAATTCATCAAATTGATGTTGAGGCAAATTATTATAANGTTATAATAACATCATTAAAATTTCTTATTTATTACAGCTTTCCAAAGTCGGTCTCATTATGGACCATAAAATGCATACGAAAGTGTTCAACATAATTTCTGTAACTGCTTTCATTTTATACCACTCCGCACTTGGACAAGCGTTCCATACCTTTGTGCAAGTTAGTCAAACATTTGTTTTGGACATTTTGATATTTTATATCTTGACTACAACATTTAAAGTCATTTTGGTTTTATATGGAAGTTATGCAATGGTTCTATTTCTGCGATTTTATGCCATAAACAATTTTATCAGGTGAGATTTTGAAAGTGTTTTAGTTAAATTTATATCTTATTTTTTAACTTTAAAGTGAAGAAACCCTTGATTAAAGAAGTCCCAATACAAAATACCTCTAATTATATCTGACTATATAAAACCAGTTTCCATTTTAGGCAATCTTTGAACTCTACGACCATCATGAACAAAAATGTGTTATTACAAATTTTGGAGAAATTGTCGGAACAACATGATGAACTCAACAAAGTCATTGAAAACTATGTGAATTATCTGTTCGCATTGCCTGTTCTATCCATCTTGACTGTAGTTTTCCTATTCATGATTATGACCTTCTACCTATTATACCGGTCTTTAGCTGGTCATCCTGAAGAGCAAGTTTTGGCCACTAACTTCTTGGTCTGGTTTTCATTTTTCATTTCTTTGACCATAGCAACACTTGCTGCCACAACTATAGCCACAAGAGAGGTATTCACTTTATTTTTAACTCCGTAATGATAAATTGTTTAGAATATTTATGTATTTCAGTCCAAATACACTCATGTGGCCTTGTCAAAAGCAGCTTGCAACACCAATGACTTGGAAGTGATGATTAAGGTAAATTGTTCAATGCATATTATATTTTTTTGATACCCTTAGTGTTTTTTAAAGAAAATGTATATAGCACATGCCATCATACATCCATATCTTTTGCTTTGGTGCCTCCATAACACTCTTTTGCTAATCATAACTTCAATTGGTCTACCATTAGGGCAAGAGCTTTCTTTAATGTGCTGTATTGTCTCGTCTTCCGCTCCACATATACGGCCCGTCGTTCCGAATAATCGACCTCTATCTCCGTTGCCACATCGAAAACGAGTTATTAGTGACACACTTCACGCTCTCTACATATACGTATAAGAGTTATCGATCCGATTGGAGAAGTCTGTAACGAATACGTTCTGTTCCATCTGCTGATAACACTTTATGTGTCGGCTCTTCTACAAAACCCATATGCATTCACCTCTTCTGCCGGCGTTCAGACCTGCCAAGACTTTATGTTTGTTATATTTTTTCTGCTGGGTTCGAATACAGCCAAGTATTTTCGTTGGATTACTCATAGACTGTTGGCTCTCCTTATTGGCTCCTGTATTAATGAATATTGACAATGATATGGTTTATTGCATGAATTCTTAATATTATGATTAAATCTTAGAATCCACCGCAGATACCTTTTCTAGATCAGTTCTAAACACTCCTTTCCAACTATCCTGTAATACAAGTTCCGTATGTTATTGCCGAAAAAATCAAGCTTCTGAACATCTGTTTTCTTACTATAAAATTATATTTGTATTTGCGCTCTCCAATCCCTCAAACTTTTGCCACTCTTAGCAATCCCGTCATGGACATACAATAGACCGTTTGTTAATGAATTATAATTTTCTGTATCCCAATTTTCCAATGGACCAATTACACGTTGTCGGCACTTTGTGTTCACATAAACTAATATTTTAATTATCTTACAAGGAAAATAATTATTTCAAATAACTTTTAAACATAACATTTTACATCTTTTCGATAAACAATGTGAACTAAAGCTATAGCCACACTTGGTTTTCCGTGATATATGTTGAATCAAAAGAAGCTGGAACTTCAAATTTGCACACAGCATATCTCTTAACGGATCACAAGTTTATGGTAAAGCATATTTGCAAATACTTGTATCAATTTTGAAAAATTGAGAAAAAACCCATATTTTGTAGACGTTCTCATTATCATTAATTTTTTAATTCGAAAATTTTTGTATTCTTTTGGGGAGTTTTTGAAATCAGGATTTTTAAACTTTCAATAGGAGGTACTGCTATTGAAAGTTGTAGCCATCACGACCCTTCATCAATAGTTTGTTTAAATAATTCCCCGTTAAGTTATAAACTGCTAAGAGATATATTGTGTGTAGATTTGAAGTTCCAGCGTCATTTGATTTGAGAGAGATCAAGGTTAATCGAGTTATCAAATGTCATGAATTTTTTCAATACATTCGTCTGCACCATTCACCTGCACCACAAGAGTTTCTTTTTTGTCAAAAAACTATAGATACAATTATGTTATTATATGCTACAAGATATTTGAAATATTTGAAAATGATGTTTAACAATGCTCATAAAAGCATTTAAAAGATGCACTGGCATTTACTTGCAGATAAGAACCTTCATGGACCAAATCCAAATGCGGAATCAAATATTCACCTGTGGCTTGTTTGAGTTCGAACTGTCTTGGATTGTTTCGGTATTATCGTCTTTCCTAATAAATTTAGGATATTCATTTTGGCTTTCTTTTCAGGTTCTTGGAGCAATAGTGACTTATATGATGATTTTGGTAGAAATTGATACTTAATAAAATTGTGACATTTTTGAGTTTGGATAATAAATAATCATAATTAATATCCATTCTTAAAATAAGAAGTTATCACTTCCTTAATAAAGAAAATGATATTAATTGATAGGGTGTTAATTATGCGAAATATCTGTGTTGGTTGATAAATTCAGTCTGTATACAAATATACAGTTATTTGTCTATAGTTTTTCTTTCATTTATTTAAGCATTGTGCATTTTCAATACTTACCCAGCAATGAACTAACCTTTAAAATGCAATTAGGTAAACAATTTTCGAAATCTAAGGGAATCTGTTATGAAAAAGTTGAAGCTTTGGTGAGAATGAAAATGCTGAGCACCGAGGACTAGATACCTGAATGAAGTGAATGAAACAATGGAAAACCTTCTCCTTACCACAAACACCACCTTTCTTATATTTATATTTATAACCATGCTCAAATGTGTTCCATTGTGGTGAGGAATAATTGCCCAACTGTTTACCGACGGAAACTCAAATTCTAATCCGGTTCATTTATTTATAAGATGTCCCCTGACACACTAAATGAACTTTTCATGATTTGCACAAGAACAAATTTGAAACTAATACAATCATTTCATCCCCTGAAAATAATATGAAATTCTTTTATAAACAACAAAACCAACATTGACAAATCTTTTCGAATAAAAGTTTTTAATTACATTTAACATTAACAACCAATAAACTAAATAACATAATATTATTAACAACGATTTGAAATACTTTGAAATTTCGTAGTGGTAAAAGGAAATGAATTCAGACTCCCTTTTAACCTAGATTATAATAATTGCTTTTACAAACTTAAAAACTAAGGTAATTATTAAATTTATAATATAGTTGATTAAAATCACAAGCTAAGAAGACCCAAAGGATTATATTATACATTTTTAACAATTAAACAAAAAAAACAAAAAATATTTTTCCGGTATTTATAACAGATAACGGTAATAACCATTGAATTTAAATTTAATTAAACAAAATAAATGAAATCTATTACACGCTATTTTTGTTCAATTAAATTTATGACACAATCGATAATTTAATTAAGACAGAACAAGAATTTATATTCATAATTTAAAAATGCAATTTATAAATCGTGTTGCTAACATTTTTGTACTTTGATTAACTTTAATTAAGTATTTTTATGACAATCTAAATTATTGAAAACTTATTAAGTAGGATCCATCGTTACACAATCGCTTGTCAACGTCTTAGATAACACCACACTTTATCACATGAAGGTTAACAATTAATCACGTTTTGATGTTTTGTCTTAAAAAACAAGATTTTTGGCAAACTTTTATGAACCAGACAAAAATTCATGAACAAATCAATTAACTAAAAGATCCTAAAAAACTAAATATTCATAAGAAGAACATTGTTATCCAGTCTTGAACGAAGCACATCCGAAACATTCGAAAGAACGAGTTTGACTGTAGAATGGGAAAAGCTTTCTGGTAGAGAGAGAGTTATTTGAAATGCTAAAAGAAGATTCAAGTTTTCTCTCACAAATACTAAGAAAATCGAGAGTTGATAAATAATAATTAGTAATTTTAAGGCAATTTTGTTTTCATAAATTTCATTTTATGAAATAAAAAGATGACATAAACACGTCATGAAGACGGATGAAATAAGATAAGTATCGATCTTTAACCATAACAATAANCCAGAAGATTCAAGATTTCTCTCACAAATACTAATAAAATCGAGAGTTGATAAATAATAATTAGTCATTTTAAGGCAATTTTGTCTTCATAAATTCCATTTTATGAAATAAAAAGACGACATAAAGACGTCATTAAGACGGATGTAGTAAGATAAGTATCGATGTTTAACATTAACAATAATACGAATGAACATTACATTTTCAATTATAATTATGATAAATTATACCATAATTTAATTAATAATATTTCCTTTTTTTTATGTTATTGGTGGAAGTTCACCCAAAATCTTATGCCATAAATGAACATTAGTCAAACATTAATTACCCGAATATTGAAAAAAAGATACCTTTGCTTTGATTCTGATTTTCTTTGTATTCGATTGTCTCCTAAACATTACGATTTCATTTCATTTCACACAACATGATATTAAATATTTCGATCCATTCTATTTCTTAGAAAAAAAGGAATGATTTTGTTGCACGTTCCTGTTTATTGGTTTTCTTGGTCCTTGGAGATTAAGGAATAAAAGCGTCAATTTCCATTGAAGATGTGTAATGCGGTTTGAGATTGCCTTCCTTTTTGAATAAAACACGGTACATTACAAGACTGTTTGATATATTTTTAATGTCAACTTGGCAATCAATAAAAATAAAATCATTTATTTATTTACAGCATATATCGAGTTCTTCCAGAGCACGTAATTGATTGAAAAAGATTTTATTTTCCATTTCCAAAATGTCAACACATATTTGAAAATAAATAACTTCTGATGTTATGATATCAAGTCCACAAATGCTTGTTTTAGTAATAATTATCCCTCTCTATAATACAGTCATATATTCAATAAAAATATTTAGCCCACAAATTTTAACAATATATTTACAAGACAACCAATAATAAATTATATGTACTTTATAAACCCAACTTAACATTGTCTGCTCATTACCCAACGGCACTATGTAATCATTGTAAAATACTGTAAATATGAAAACAAAAAATTGAATAAAGATATTTTATATATATTTAGTAATAATGTTCAAAACCGTTCTTTGAATATGATATTCTTTTTGTAGAAGGAAAAAGAAGAGCAATCAAGAGAATGAATAACCTTACGGAAGAGTTTGCCGTCACAAAGTTTCTAGCTATTAGACGTCATAGAGCCATATGACGTCACAATGTTCTCTTCTTCTCTTTTCATTCTAACAACAAGCCCGAAAATGAAGAGAAAACGAGATAAAATATTCATCCAACTGATCAAGTAAAACAAAATTTCAGACTCGGGCACGACATCGAAATCACAAAATACACTCACTTTTTAAATGAAAATTTAAAATAATGTTTTTAATATATATAGTTTAAATAAAAATGGTAAACTGGACTTAAATTAAAAGGTCCATTTTTTGTATTCAACAAACGGATTGATTACATAACTTTTAAATGATAAAACATATAATTCGATGGAACATATCAATCGTTTTCTGGTGAAGATGCTTAATTGAAACAGAAAACAAACAATTCTCCACGAAATCTGGGTTACTTTGAGGACAAAATTTGATAATTGTTTTGATTTTGAATGGAATGTACTCAATATTATTTAAGTATTGTTTAAGTATAATAGTACGTGGTTACTATGGACATGGTCTCGAATCCTGCCCGGAAGTTTTGACAAGCAAAATCTAGTTTTTAAATAATGGCAGAAAATAGACAAATAAAAGGACGAACTTAGAACACTTGACATCGATTTAAACCATATACATATTTCTTATTCTTGGACATAGCAGAATTAAAGTTTTTTGCCGGCTGAATGATACATTTGATAATGTAACGAGACAGGCCAATTACTGGTCAACCACAAGTTATAGATAAGCTTTGGTACATTCCTAACAATTTTACAAATAATTAATAATATGATAACTATCATATTATTAATTATTTAAAATTTTAGTTCTATATTTTTTGTAGATATTATAATCTTAATTACAGCGAATTATGTATATGAATAAAATAAAAATCTATATTTAAATTAACAACTAATTTCAAATTCATTTAAACATGTCAGACCTCTCAATGCAACTGCTGATTTTTCGAATGAACAACGACTACTTAAACAATGTGTAAGAGAGATGCAATATATAATCTCTATATTAACAAAAATCGTAAAGAACAAAAACTGGTTAGGTGTGAATGAGAACTTAATTATAGAATTTAATGACAAGAATTTTTTTTTGAGTTTTTAAAAATTAGGAAGAAAATAAAGGTACTGTTGGTATTATTTTTTAAGCATATTCTGTTTTTTAATCCTGTAAAACACTTCTTTTGTTGGTCATTATATTCACACCTGTTAAATAAATTCTACCATATTCTAGCTCAAGTAAACAAAGCAGCAATAAAGTCGCAATTCCCTGATGAAAATCCCATTAATCTTTTGTCAGCTGTCAGAACTGCAGTCCCTTTTTCTGTTCTGTTGCTCATTTTAGACATTAGATTAGATTTAATCTTGGAATAATGACGACTTCTTTCTTTCTCAAAGAATAATTCTACAATTAAGTGTAGCCTAAAGCATAAGGTATTTAATTTATAATAATTCGGGTTAAAAATATGATTTATGTGTATGAAATAAACATTATAATTTCATGAAATGTTTCGACCTAATCTACATCTTTCTTCTGACTTTGATTTATTAAGGTTAATCCTATGTTGATTTATTTTGATTTTCATGCAGATTCTCTTCATTGTTTTGGTTTTATTTCCTATTTTTGAAAAAGCTTTAAAGAATTCTTGACCTATAAATAACTATTATTAGATCAAAAACAGTTAACACTACAACATATTTATAGTTTCTTTTTATTTCAACGATTGAAAGAAATTTCTTAAGTATAATAATCAAATATTAGACTGTTCTTTTTTTAATCTAAACATACAATAATTTTGCTTAATTTCGGACATGTTCTCGTATAATTTTCTTCAATTTCACGAACTTTCTTAGCAATCTGCATTTTATAAGGGCAATAAATCATGATTGGTTAAAGGGCGAACAGAGAACATTTAAAATTTTTTTTTAAATATAAAAATATATTTAAAACCAAAATTGCTTACCTTTTCTCTGTTAAACTCAGAACAGCTTCAATATCTTCTGCGAACAAATATTCCCTCATTTTCATAGCTTTCATTTCTTTTAACATGATTGCAAAAATTTCATTTTTCTTTGCGTATTTTAGACAAACGTTGTTTAAAAATATTAATGTTTGTTTGGTTTATAAAGTATATCTCAAAATGAAGAACGTACTTTGATGCTATTAAATTAAGATTAAGTCTGTTACGAATTTTCTTAAATGTCCCGTAAACTTTTTCAACAAAGAAATTCAGAAATTCTTATCACATACATATAATCTATTAGATGAAGGGACCAAATTAGACAAATTAACACAAATTTTGATGTTAACGAAANGAAGAACGTACTTTGATGCTATTAAATTAAGATTAAGTCTGTTACGAAT
>JXOV01006210.1:0-12743 GCA_001014945.1 Clogmia albipunctata
AGTTCTGTGTGTGTGTTCGTGTTAATTAAACGCGCGACGGACAGCTAGATGTTCATTTACGGCTAGGAAAAGATTGAATAATACAGTTAAATAATCGCACTCTAGGGCAATGAAGAAATCAAACTCGGCTTGATAAGCAAAATTCCCAGACGGACGTCGTTGGTGGAAGTGATGTCTTGAACTATGTCTGCAAATGAATTCCGTAAATACTGTCATTGGATATGCGTTCATCACAATATATTTCATTTATTCATCGCGCTAAACTGCACTTTATAAAAATTGTGTTTTATAAATAAATCAAATCATGAGCTATCGTGGGCATGTTTAATTTATATAAACACAATGAAACTTTTGACTCAATTGTTAAAAGCCTTTTTCAGAAACCATACGAGAGTTCAAATCAACGTGATCGAAAAAATCGTTCTCTGGTGAAATTTCTCCACCATAAGTGTAAATTGCACGAATAATTCATTTAACTTATATTATATTTGGAACACGTTATTATTGCATTTATATTGAGTAACTGATTAGATACAAATCAAATCCTTAGTACAAACAATGATACTCGAATCTTGATGTTAGACGGCACTTAATCCATTTTGGATCTGTGATATATAGTGATTTATAATGGGTTTTCAATGTTAGGTTACATTTGGACAGTGGAAAAAAGAATAATTTTCACAATATATCAATGAGTGATTGTTCAATTCTAAAGAGTACGCTATGTCATTACTAAAACCTTAAAATTTTACACAATTATTTAAATTTCGACAAATTAACTCTTAAAAAGTTTAAAATTGTACTAAAACTAAAGCATATTCCGTCGTTGCGATCAAAATTTGGTACAAGTTTTTACTGGTACTTTCTTTTTATTTTACGACAATGATCATTCATTCTTAAAAAAATCCCCTAAGTTTTCCATATCAATATGAAACTTCTTAGATGTAAAATCCAATTTGATTTTTTAGGTTAAGAGCTTTACCGAAGTGAGAGCACCAATGCCAAGTCCGTCGAAATCATCTCCCTTGTGAATATCGTTGGGATAAGTGTTGTGGGGTGTCCTGGCTCCATGACGAAACACTAAAGATACACTTTCCAGTTCACCAGAAACACTTTTTGACCAAAAAATGGCAACAAAAATTAAAAGAAATTGAATCAATTTCATTTTGACAGCTTTGAAAAATTTTATCTGACTGAATTAATTTCACTAATTTGATGGACTTAAATAGTATTTTACTTATTTTACTATATGTTCATAAATCTTTATCTAAGGCGCGCTCGGAAAGCTTGATTATGTTCAGAACATATTTTCGGTCTTTTATGGCTCACTGATTAGTATTCAATTTATTTAATATTTCTATGCTTAGTACTATTTGCTCTGATAAGAGAGATTTGAAGGTTTGTTGAAGTTTTTAAAAATGAATTTAATTATTATTACGTAATGTTCATTTAAAAGATGAACTAAGAAATGAAAACTTAAAAAAAGTTTTTTCATTTAGAAAAGGTCAACTCGTATATATTAATACGTGTAGGTTAAAAAACTAATTTTATTTTTTCTTTCCTATAACGCCAGTCAAATAGATTTTGGGTTTTATTCATACTAGATATGGTGATTAGTTTAAATTATATTTGGACAAAACGATTTTATGACCAAATCGTGATAATAATGGTAATTTTCACGCGAGATTATCAAATTTAACATCACAAGCTCACGTTTTATCGCAAGTGATAAGCCCAAAAGAAAACCATTCTAATCTCGGTTCATGGAATTTTATGGTAATTTCGTGGAAAGCCAGGAAATAATTATATTTAAATGTGAAGTCAATTTTTAAAATATAATAGTATTTTACGCTTAATGAATTGAAAATGATAATGTTCTGTATTCATCATATACTATGTGAATTAAGCGCACCCCCGTTACTCTGCTATAGGGCATTATTTAAGTAATATATTGAAAGGAGAAGTTAGACAATCCTAATTATGTCTAGAATTTCGAAAATTTGGGTTGCAAAGTCATAGCAGGCAGCCAGTAGCTCACATTGAAGTCTAAAAACCCTGATTTTGAAATATGAGAAAATAGTATAGAAAATTTTCGAATTCAAGTTAAGTAGTTATGGCTATCGAAAACTATGATCATGTGGATAATAATATGAGCACAATTGGACAGCTAATAAAGTCACAGTTACGTATAATATTTTCTGACATAGCGGCATTTTAATCTATCACGCGCCATAGCTAACAAACGTATTTAACTCAAACCATATTAAGTTTAGTGTCAATAGTTCTGGTCTCATTAGTTTTCAGTTTCATTCTTTAATTTGATAGATTTTTTGTTCTTTATTCCTTTTAGATTCTGGAAGAGAATATATTGAAAGCATATTTTATAAAAATAAAATTATCAACATTTTCATTTATTTTACATTTAACTAATTTTGGAATCTCTCAACTCTTGAAACGCAGATTGCCTCTAGAATCTTATTTTGAAAAACGATTTAACATATAAATGAACGTTTTAGGGTCTGATAACGATTTGGTTGCTTCCTAATTTTCGGGCTGGAGGACCTGCTCAAGTCTAACTAAAATATAGTACATTTCATTTAAATTCTTTGGGGTTCTTCAGGCCTAAAAATTTATACTTATAAAGTTTAGAAATGAGGTATTTAACCCGTCTATTCAGCAAAATTTGAGTTGCCATATAAAAGTCCCAGCATTTTTTTTTTCATATTATTGATCTGGGTTCATCTGACAAACAATTGAATTCCTTTCGAATTTTATATCAAAAGGTTGATATTTTTAAAAAATAAAAATGAAAAAAAACATAATAATATTTCAGTTGTAAAACATTTTTTTATTTATATTATTACGAACGCATCTCCAATGACAGTGATTACAGCTCCTACTCGGCATATACTTTCCGGATGCATTCTTCCCCTTTTCTCTTCAGATCTGTTTGACTAGGAATTTGCTAAAATTGACTTTTTATTCGCGCAATTGTTCTACTATATTTAGGCATTTTTTCTCGGCCGTAAATAAATTAACATCTAACTGTCCGCGTTTAATTTGGACCGACACACACAGAACTTTTGACTAAATTGATTGAACCAATTAAATTTTTCGATCGACGTGATAAAAAAAATTGGCGACTTGAAAGGTAACGTATTCCGATGAAATGTCTTTTCCGTAAATATATACATCTGCGAGAAAATTAGAAATAAATTTAATATTAACCCGCAGTGTTACATATTTTTACGATTAATTGTCCTCAAATTGAACTTCAATTGAATTGGTACCGGGCCGGCAAATCGAGGACAGATAACGGAAATAATATGAATTGGCAAAAAGGCCAAATTTGTAGTATAATAAGTTCAATTTCTGTTGTAAATCTTGTGTATTATCTATATCTTATCTATTGGTATATCTTTTATCTGAAAACAAAAGAAATTCTTTATAATTGATAATGGTACTGTTGCAAAATAGTAATTTTGAGTGAAAAGTGGAGAAATGCGCTAAATTAAAAGTAGGCCATTTCACAATAAGCAAACACTATTTTAATATTGATTTTTAACCTAAAGTAATTTGTGTTCTCAGAATATTTTAAATGTATTTCTTAAATAAATTTTAGTGAGGAAAAAAATATGTGAAAAAGACAAAAAATACTTAAATGAATATAGAACTAATTTAATTACGAGTATTATTAGGACTTTTTGTGTTTATTTTTAATTTTACATGAATCTTAATCATTTGGTCTCAAATATTATTTATATTAGAAATATTATGAACCATCGTGGTTCTAGTGAACCAGGACAATCCTAGTATACATTTTAGTATTTTGTTCTGTTTTGTCTGCAACGGTCACAACACTGACCCATGGCTTCCTAGATAAACTGGGCTTGCATATATTAATATAGATCTAAGGAATAATTTATAGATATTAAGGCTAAACCGTCTAGACGGGTGCCCGAGACTTTACCTAGGCCCCATATATTATATTTTAGGAGGGCCCGGGTAATCTGTATGAAATTGGCTCGGGCAATCGTCTGAGCGGTTTATGCTTAGAACGGGCACCTGTATAGGCGGTTTAGCACAATAAATTTCTATATTGGGATCCAGATTTGATCTACTATTTAGAATCGGATATAAAATTTTGAAAACGGAATCTAGCCTTCTAATTTGATTAGCAATATGATTGTCTCTTCTTTTTTTTATATACCTATTTCTTATACAGCTATAAGGTATTTATAAATGATTAATAAAATTTTAAAAAGTAAATAATTGAATTGTTTAAATTAATCTATTAATATATAATTGTTAAATTTATTAAACAAAATATATAAAGATATATTTATTCATATTAAATTATAAATACCGATATATTAATAAGATGCACTCTTATAAAACAAACTGTAAT
This sequence comes from Clogmia albipunctata, assembly GCA_001014945.1. Lineage (NCBI taxonomy): Eukaryota > Metazoa > Arthropoda > Insecta > Diptera > Psychodidae > Clogmia > Clogmia albipunctata. The sequence continues at coordinate 4,409 of JXOV01006210.1, forward strand.
CGTTATCATTTTTGGAGAACAATACAATTATTATTTGCTTAATACAGTACCGCACACGGGAATAGACATCGTCAATTTAATTTTTCGAATGCTAATGATAATTATATTTCTCATCAATTTTTAATGAAATTTGATAAGTAAATATAATAGTTCATTAACAATTTAGTTATGTCAAAACTTTTGAAACAAACCAATTACGATTTTGGTCGTTGAAACCTAAACTTTTAAGCTATGTTATATAACGCTTTTTACCAATTTTGTCAAAAACAAAGGAAAGAAGTTCTATATATAAAATATCTTTATTCAATTTTTTGTTTTCATATTTACAGTATTTTACAATGATTACATAGTGCCGTTGGGTAATGAGCAGACAATGTTAAGTTGAGTTTATAAAGTACATATAACTTATTATTGGTTGTCTTGTAAATATATTGTTAAATTTTGTGGGCTAAATATTTTTATTGAATTTATGACTGCATTATAGAGAAGGGAAAAAAAGAAAGAAAAAAAAAACTTAATGGGTTATAATTTAGTTGGAAAGAAGTTCTGTTTTATTTTGTTAGGTCAATTTTTTTTAAAATAAATTTTATATTTAAAAAAATGTACAAATTTATTTAACTTGTCGGCTTCAAATACCGTAAAATAGGAAAAACTCAAACATAGTGGGAGTATATTTATCGTTTTCGTTTTTTATTTATGAAATTTTTTACTTAAAAATATCACTTTTATGTAAAATAGCCAAATCAATAATATTTTGACTATTCTTTTTGAAAAAAATCGAAATTCTTATTATTCAGTTAAGAAACTTATTCATAAGTAGTCAATCAATATAGTTTAATAGTATATTTCGATACAAGTGGTGAAATAGAGCGAGTTAAAATAGTTCGCAACGGTTTTTCCAGATTGTGGAACAACAACTCACAACGACATTTTTATATTAAATAATAAATTTGATTATGACAACAATATGTAATTTCATTAAATTGGTGACAATTTGCGTGCAAATTGAATTATTTAAGCACACCGTTAAGAAAAGTCTACTTTTCGCTACGGAATTGCACAGACTTATATTCAAAACTCAAAATGGATTAAAGAATGTTTAATAGCTTAAAATGTTTGGTATAAGCGAGCAAACACTCGGTGTGTTTTGAATAAACATGTTCTTCATATGTGGGAATATTCTCTCAAGACCGCCAAAGGATGTAATTCACACAAGGTCAAAATATTAGTTTCGAGAGTCGACGACAGCTAATTCTTCGGTTTCCAAGCCCCATGATGTTAATATTACATAGCCACTTGTTTAACGTTTAGATTATTCTCCTTGATAGTTACGACCATAAATTTAATTAAATCAGAAATGTAATTTTGTTTTAATTGAATGTATGCTATACCTCTGGAGTTCGTTCTCCGAGTACAGTCCTCAGTTTTGACTGATCCTCGTTTCTGATGGGTTCCAATGGACTAATGCTTTATAAATAATTACGAAATAATGAAAAAAAACTTATTTGGATATCTCTCAGTGGTAAACTTTGAATAAAAACAAAAGTGTAAGTCCGATTTTCTTATATTTTGGATTAAATAGTTACTATTTAAGATAATTTTCTAAACGATGAGTAATCAAAAATGGCTTTATCTTCAGCTTTTAAGTTGGAGATTTATCTGATTATATCTCGTTTTCTTATATGCTATTCGTTTTTTTGCCTAACAAATCAAGTATTTGATTGATTATTTTATACTTTTAAATTTTAATATTTGTAGTATTTTGGTATTTTTTATTAAATAATTTAGTTCAATTTAAAAATATATACTAAAACAATCTAACAAATGTTCATTGGACTCCAAACAGCGACCAAGTATTTAATTAATGATGTTTATGTTGCACTTTACAATTGCGATAACATTCAAGTCACTGATTCTTTTTTCTAAATTAAATAATTATATCTTGTCAAATACTTGATTTTGTGCGACACAAAACCATCTCGCAACGAACGAATTCATATAGTATTTGTTTGAGGCTTGAGAGTGTAATAATTATAAAATTAAATCTCTTATTTTATTAGGGCTTTAAACAGTCTCGAAAAAGAATCTGTCTGGCCAATACTACGCGGATGCATAAGTTAATATCGCTTTTTAAATTACATTTTTGAACAATGAAAATTTTCTAAAATCATCTTATTTATTTATGATTTGTATAAAAAACGAGATCAATTTTTGAACAAATAAGCCAAATTCTAGCCTATGCCGATGACGTTAATATAATGGCCAAAGATAAACAAACTGTTTTATTTTCACCTTCAGATAAACTTTCGACTATTAGGAATTACCGACTGGAAGGAAGTTTTCATCAAACGTCAATAATAGTGGAATAAGATTGCACAGACGAAGGGCCGGACCAGCCCATAGGCGTATAGTGATAGTGAATTTGTAAATGTTATTCTTCACAGAAAATCATTTGGTTTCTATTATTTTGATTAAATAAAAAAAATATTGTCAAAATATATCTGTATTGATTGTATTACAGAAGCGAATAACATCACATTTAACTTTTTTTTGGTGATAATAATTAATATTGAAAATTGAAAGATTACATATCCTTTTTATGTGTGCTAATATTTACTCAATTAATATTTCCCTACAAAAATTTATGTTTTAACAATAATCTGAAAAGTACCTGTAATTTCGAAAAAGTTGACCCCTGATGTCATAACAGGCTGCCAGTACCTCTCATTGAGTCAAGTGAATTAGAAAAATCTTATACATACTACGAAAAATATTAAATCCTCGTGTCATAGTGTTTAATAACACCATATTCCGAAACTACTGTACCGATTTTAATGAAATTTTGTGAGCATATGGGCAATTTTACGAGCTACACCAAATGTTTTAAAACTTTTTTTTTAAAATATCTGTTTAGTATTTGATTATAATTAAGCATTAAAATATACACATCCGAAAAAAATTTACACCCCTACATATTAAGGGTAAATCCACCCCTAACTTTTTTCCAATCTTTTTAAAACATCTTTCAATTTTTATTATGAAGAGGTATTATGTTTAGTTAAAATGTAAAGTTCTACTTTATATACTTCTACAAACAAAAAATGATGGTTCACCCTTAAACAAATATTATCACTTTCTATATGTTGACTTGTTTAGGCATGTATGGGCTGTAAAAAGGACGGTTTATTTCAAATGTGTTTTCATTCGTTTCTCAATGGTGGTGATTTTTTTCGATATTTCGCTTTTTCAATTTTTGTTTCGAAAGTCGAAACTCTTTCAAAATTAGTTAAAATTAATAAATGGCAAGACGACGTTTGGCAGGTCAGCTTGTTATTCATAAATTTTTATTCAAATCTTTCTTTAAGATAAATCACTGAAAGGTTTTTACTGAACAATTTATGGAATTTTATATGACATAATAGTTTAAAAACTTTGATGGAATTCATCTAAATTAATCGAGATCATTTAACAATTTCAATATTGAAGCAGCTGTTTCTCATTTGATGTTTTTTAAAGAAATCAAATAAAAAGCCTGACTTTGAATAAAGCTCAAATTGTGTGTAAATTTGAATAATCTATATTATCACAATTTAAATTTTACACAATTCTTCTATATTTCTAACAATTAAAAAGTTATAGACTTTCTTAAATTCATCCAACGAACATGGTTCTGGGCATTCTGGAATGTTGATGATCTTTGGCTGAGTTGACTTCCAACTTTCGAAAAAATTGATCTGAAAAAGAAGAACAAAATGTTAAAATTTTTACTAAAAATATTAGAAGTACTTGTACCTGAACTTCGTAGTGTTCTGCTGGTTTGTGAAGTTCAAAGGCTATAGTTGAACCATACTCAAAACGATGAGGTAGTTGTGATTCAATATTGAGCGCTCTTGAAAGACCTTTCAGGGTTATATCATGGCCAGAGTAGACGAAAACCCTCTTAGGTTTGTCAGTTGAAGTTAAAGCTTCCATTCCATCGATGATTTCTGTTATTAAAGGCCCAGCTCTAAGAATTTGCATTTCCTCAGTTTCTGACATAGCCTCGACATACCTTTGAAAATAGTAATCATATCTCTCCCAAAATTCAGGTTTAAACCAATCAGGAATAGACATATTCATTTCTGTATGGACTTTGATAGTGTCAAAAACCAAAGCACATTCGTAAACTGACATATTTTTAAATCCTGAATACTTCTCAAAAGTCGAAATCAACTCTTTGTCTCTCTTCTTCATTTCTATAAAATCTGGAAGGTTTATGGTAACTTCTTCATACAATTTAGTTAGTTTAAGGCATGCTGTTGCCATAAGTAAATAATCTGTATCCCTAGTGAACGGAATGATAGGTATAGGCTGCCAATTTATCGGCAAAGGGTTGACTTTTATGTTCGGAGGGTAAAAAGAGCTTAAAAAAGTTAACCCACTGGTGAAGGCTCTTTCGTAAAAACTACTCTTTGCCTGGAAATTGTAGTTTCTAAACATTCCTTCTCTAGCAAATAACGACTCGTAGAAGGGATTTAGATTCTTTCCAAGTTCAAACATCTGCTGAACTCCTACCTAAAATAGAAATTGTTAAAATTTAATAATTGAATAATAAATAGAATAAAAAGGCTTACCATAGTCAATGAACCAACCCCAACTCCAATGTTGTTCTCATTTTTGTGGATGTCGTTTGGATAACCGTGATGGGGAGCTCTTGCACCGTGCCTAAATACTAAAGCCACTAATTTAAGGCTATCTTCTGATACAAATACATCTCGATAGGCTATGCCCATTCCAACGATCTATAAGAAAGATATATTTTAGTTCCATAAATTATTATATGAGATTATGATGAGATTATTTATTGTTTCCAATTTAAAACCGGACATTCCACTTTCACATTTTTTGCAATCTTCTTTAAAGTTAACTCAAAACTTGTTCAATTTATTGCTTAACCTGGGGGTTTATTTTGTAACTTTTGTTGTCTCTTCTTGTTTAGTTATTTCTTACTAAAATTGGGACTGGGTTAATTTTAGGTTGAAAAAATTAAGAAAAGAGAACTAAAATTACACAATATACCCTCTGGGTCGTATGACACAAGTCAAAATTGCCCTTTATAATCTAAAATCTAAATTTTAACACTGAGTCATATTTGTTCTAAGACTGTGAATTCCTCTTTTCACCAGTGAAAATGATAGTGCTACTGTTTATTGTAGAATATTTGGAAGGACATCGCCAATACTTAAGCGCTGATAAACTCGTCTTCGTGTTGATTACGACTATCAGTTATCACTAAAAAGAACAGTTGACTATACATTTTTGTGGCTGTAACTTTTTACTTTTTCACTGAATTAAATTATAATTACGTCAATAAGTGTCAGTTTCTTAAATACATAAAGCTCAATTTTGAATTAAAATGTATGCCTGCTTTTCTTAATTTTTTACTTAAAAACTTGTTTTACAATTTCTTTTAAAAATTAATAACACTGATATTAAATAATATTAATATGTGTATTTAATATCAATAAAATGGCTTGTATAAAATTATACTTAAAAATTAAATATTTTCAAATTTTAAAAGCACATCTGTTATAAAGCAGATCATGTGATAAATTTAAACAAAATTTTAAAGAAATTGAAATAAATTTCAAAAGTTATTTTTCTTAGAAGTGTTTATTCAGTCCTTTTAATATTCAAAGTAATTATTTATATTAGTTCTAAAACCGGTTTTCATTTAAACACGAGATAAACTAATGTTCTAATGCAAACAAAATTATATTTTAATCAACACCTGATAATTTCATTATTTTGCAAAGACTTAATTTCTTATTGGTTTTATATCCAAATTATGAATTTCACAGTGCCGATCACGTGAATAGACACATCCAGCCTTTTTAATTTTTCGAAAGATAATTAATAGTGCTGCGCCACTTAGAAGCCCAACATGGTAGTCTCATACAAAAGCTGACTGTCTTTACGGTCTTTGACTGTCTCTCTTACCATCTTTTCGTTTTAAATGTATTGTAACTGGAAACTTCCGAATTATTTTACCATGTTTCTCGAGACAATTTACCACTATTGACTTTAGTAATTCTTAAGACGTTTAGATCTAATTTGGAAAATAGTTATAAGAGTTTAATGACAATTGTTTTATGTTAAAAAATTTTAAATGAACAGACTACAAGTAATTTTGTAAGAACAGGGGTTTTTATTGATCATGTAACTTTACGTTTTGATCTATAAAACTTCTGCTTCCAATAATTCAATTTTTTCTTTACCATTTTGATAAACCAACCTTTTTTTCTTTATTTAATTAAAAGTGAATTAATTTATTTATTATATCAATTTCAACTACAGTAAAACTGAAAAAATATAAACAAAATTGAACTATTATATATTTGTCTTTTTAAAAAATATAATTTGAGCAATTCCGTATCGAAAAGTATCCTTTTTTAACGCAAATTGATTCAGTAACCTCCACTATATAATTAATTCAATGAAATTATGGAATTGTTATTGTTGTCATAACCAAATTTATTATTTAAATATTTTAATTTGAAAATTTCGTTGTTAGTTGTTGTTACACAATTTGAAAAAAAATCGCTGCAAACGTTTTGTTATTAATTATCGATTATCTGTTGGTTTTTTCACAATTACACAAAATAGCGTTCAATACACATGTTAAATCGGTTATTAGAGCACTCTTTTACCTAGTTTAACTCGCTGCGATCCTCAAAATACATGGTAAATTCGTGCTGTAATAACTTCTATTTCCACACTTATATCGAAATATATTATTTTTTTGTAAGTTTACATAAAGTAAAATGATTTTTTTTTAATTTTCCATAATTATAATCAAAGTTTTTTTTACTTAAAATATTAATTTTATGACAAATAAAAAAAATGAAAACTTTTAATTCTATTTGTAAATAACGTAATTCTCATTAAAATACTCAAAATCCAATTAAAGCATTTATTTAAAAATAGTCAATTAATGATTTTTGAACTAATATTAAAAATTCTATATGGCTTTAAAAGTGTTTTACAGCCTAAACGTTGTGTCTTTTTACACGAGCGACCCAAAATCTCGATGCGTAACAGTTTTTCCTTAATAAAATTATCTAAAATTGGTTCATTTAAAAAATATTAAAATTAATCAGTTGCCAATAAATCCTTTCACATATTTATTGAAGTGCTAATGAAAACTTTAGAAAATATAATAATTATTAGCATTCAAATTGTTGTGTCTATTTACTTGAACCACATTGTACATATTACGATTAGCACAGTTTTCCAAACTCATGCCTTCAAAAATTTAAATCTCATAATGAAATATTTAAAAACTCAAAACAATAATACACATTGAATAGCAAAACAAATTTCATTTTGATCAATCTTTAACAGAACAACAATATTTTCATCAATTTCCTCCAACAAATTCACTTATGCTTGAAAGTAAAGATAACCCATTTGTAGAACAATTCTCTTACCACCACTAAACAGCAAACTAGAACAATAACTACTGTTTTAGTTACTCGTAACTTCATTTTAACGACTCGAATATATTTAAACAAATGAACGAGCTATTGAATCGTTATAGCTTAAATAGCTTTAATGTCAGCCACTTGTTTGTTAACGCGGCAAGTTTGATAAGTTTGCACTGTTTTGTTCACTTTCGATTATCAAAATGCATATTTCACATTTTATTCAGCCGAGAACTGAAACGATAATAATTGTCGACGAAGCTTTACGGTCTTTAATAGATATTCAAGACATTTATTTAAATATATATGTAGTATTTATTTATTATATTTAATTAATTTATTTGTGATAAGATAAGATAATAAAACTTGTTGCCTAAAGATTATCATCTTATAATTAAATCTATTTCTTACACATTTTTCAGTGACTCTTATCAAATAAATGAAATTACCTTTGTTAATGTTTCAGTTAAATTATTGAAATTATTTATTTAAAATTGAAATTGTGGAACAACAACTCACAACGAAATTTTCATATTTAAATAATAAATTTGGTTATGACAACAACATGTAATTTCATTAAATTGGTGACAATTTACGAGTAAATTTTGAATTATTACAGCACTCTGTGCAAAAAAGACACCATTACAGAGCCAATTTGCGTTACGAAAATGCTACTTTTCGATACGAAATTGCACAAAATAGTTATTTATTCAATTTCGTTGTTTAAAATTGCAATTATGACACTCAAATTTGCTCTGTCAAAGTTGTTATTATAGCACAAGTGCTTTAAAGAATTCTTTAAAGCATTAGTGCTTTTTCTTTAACATTAAAGTGTAACCTCCGTGAAAGAAATCCAACAAATTTATATGGAA
>JXOV01006210.1:12926-32718 GCA_001014945.1 Clogmia albipunctata
GTTTAACTATATTTATGAATGATTGCACGGATTATTTAAATCTGAATATAACGAGAAAAAGATGCCTATATTGGTCTCTTTCAAATAGAACATCACTGATTGTTTAAATTTAAATTTGACGTATTAATTGAAAGATCCACGTGAAATTTCTTATGTGTGAATAAGAGAAACAAGATATAGTTTTCTCCATCTTCCCATGGAATTTGAAAAAAATAATGTGAGCAAATTTTAAATCTGATTTTAAGAAATCGAATGTTCTTTTTTAATTCTTGAGTTAATTAATTTAAAAATGCAGAAAATTTTGTATAAAATACGGTCGATAAGCATTATTAAACACTATTATACAACAAAGTCGATAAGATAAAATATTATTAAACACAAGAGTTAATTAAAGTCACAAGGTTAGCGAGTGTTTCAAAAATTCTTATCTACCGTGCTTTATACAAAATTTTATGCATTTTAAAATAAATAAACAAGAAAAAATCTTTAAAAAGATATATGTTATTTGTTGCTCAGTTCCACACAATATAACCATCTTTGGTGCTTATAAATATGTCTGTCATAATGTAGGAAAAGGATAGAAAAAAAATAAAAATAAGTTCAAAATTTTCAGCTTAACTGTTTCGCAGTTTCGTTTAACTTTAATTTCATTCCACCGATCACAGAATTTCTAGAAACTTTTTTGGTAATTGCTTTGGATTTGTCTGATACAAATTCTAATATTTGGTAATAGTTTTCAATGATGTTTATGTTTCTATTTCATTACATAATGTAATTCGGAACATAATTTTTAAATAAAGAAATCCATAACTGTAATCTGAGTGGGAAAGGTTGTCAATGATTTACAGTAAGACCTCCAGTACCAAAATAACATTCATATAAATTGATGATTTTTGTTTACGGAGGTGCTCCGCTCCAGAGAATCGTACCCTTATGCTGACATTACTGTTATATTTTTAAAATAACTTCTAATCGATTCAGAGTTTTAGGAAATAACATTGTAAAAATTCAATTTTATATATGGCACGCAAAGAATCTGATAACTGCCATGCTTTGATCAAGGACATATCTAAAGTCTAAACAGTATATTTATTGGAATCTTTTATCAAGAAGATAACTTTTTGACATTGGTATCCTACTCGGTAGTTAAATCCTAGTTTCAACTAGGAAACGATTAAGAACTTGCCTTGTACTTGCACTCGTTTCTTCGTTGAAAACAGCTGATTTGAACTATTAAACATTAAATAACATTTTATAATTCATCACTTTATACAAACAAGTGATATATCTAATTGTTTATAAAGTAGTTTAATACTTGATTCTAAAAATTTGTCGTTTAACACTATCGGATTGATCACTTGGATGTTTCTCAGGAATCATGTAATCTTGGCTTAGATCTATTTTTTATTTGATCAGTATCAATAAAACACATTTTTTTCGCAAGTTCTATGAATAAATTAATACGTTCAATTGCTTGTAAAGCTTTTGATATTAAGCTATTTGGTATACCTTACCGAGCTATTTGTTAAATAAAACTTATTTGTTTAATTGTTTTGAGTTGTAATAAACAAGTAATAAAATAAGTCCACTGTCTATTTTGAAGTGTTTAAAATACGGAAATACGTCTTTTCATTGACGAATTTATTTATTTTAATAAAGAATCTTATTAAAAACCTTTAGTGATATATAAATTTATTTTCAAATAGCTGATAGATTTTAAATAAATAAATTGTCATTTCAATAAAAAAGTAATTTATTTTTATTTAATTAAAAATTCAAATATATTTTTTTTCTTTTCGAGAAGAAATTTGTTACTGGCGTCATCACATCCGCTAGTGCATTAATAAATTAGAATTTAAACATGTTTCCAAAAACGTATTTTGTCTACGATGACCAAGATGTGAATTGTGAATCACAATTATTCATTTTATAAAATGATTCACCGGTCGATGATAGTAGAAAATCACGCTCTGATATCTGCATTGAAATAAATTAAATCTGAATTCGTCACTATTCAAACTTGAAAGTTTAATTTATTAATTTAAATAGTTTCAACATTAATTCGTATATTTTGAGTCTTTTTATTAATACAGTGTAAAATTTATTTATTTAATTTCGTCTAATTAATGTATATTATTTTAAAAGACAAAAACATCTTAAAAAATAAATTAACCAAATAGGACTAATTATTTTACTAGGACAATTGTGTTATAGTAAAGTTCGAAACAAGTTGTGAAGTAGATGTTATTACAGCACGAATTTACCATGTATTTTGATGAGCGCAGCGAGTAAATATAGGTAAATGAGAGCTGTATTAATCTATTTCACACGTGTATTGAACGCTTTTTTGTGTAATTCTAAAAAATACCAGTTAATCGATAATTAATAATAAAACTGTTCACAGCAGTTTTTTTTTCAAATTGTGGAACAACAACTCACAATGAATTTTTTATATTAAAACATTTAAATAATAAATTTGGTTATGNGGTAAATGAGAGCTGTATTAATCTATTTCACACGTGTATTGAACGCTTTTTTGTGTAATTCTAAAAAATACCAGTTAATCGATAATTAATAATAAAACTGTTCACAGCAGTTTTTTTTTCAAATTGTGGAACAACAACTCACAATGAATTTTTTATATTAAAACATTTAAATAATAAATTTGGTTATGACAACAATATTTAATTTCATTGAATTGATGACAATTTGTGTACAAATTTTGAATGGTTTTACAATCTATGCAGAAAAGTAAACTGTTATTTTTATAATTCAAAACTTCGATAATTCGAATCTCTCCCGAGGTCACTCCACATTGACATTGTGAACTACCATAAATCCATACAATTTTGTGCTTTCGATATATCAAACGAAAAAAAAACCTCTGCTATTTATCAAAACCACGAAGTAATTCGAACTTATGGGCGTCTAACATTCGACAATTCGATGTTGCGATTTGTTGTTGCGCCATTTCAGGTATTTTTTCTCTTAGAAATAGTTACTGATTAGTCTCAGCAGAAACTTGATAATTCGAAGTATTTTAAGGATTCCTTGGAGGTTCGAGAGTCAACTGTACATATTAAATATACAAAAAATGAACATTTTTAAAACAGAAATATCAATATGTTCATTTCAAAAATATAAATTCTTCATTGTCATTTCATTTTAATAGACGTTCATAACAAATATCACGAAATTACTACAAAATACAACAAATAAAACATATAAATAAACTTTAAAAATCATAATGAGCTATTCAGTTTTACATTGTTATCATTTCTGTATTTGCAAACTTCATCAATTACATAATACATACAATATTATAATGCTTGCTACAACTTTACGAGTTAAGCTGAGGGAGTTCAGTTACAAAATTACCACTAATTATAAAAATTGGTATACAAAAACATTAAGTTTTAAGAAAAAGGCAATTCAAACAAAAATTAATTAATAATCAAACCAAAACCAATATCGTGACTGTAACAATCGTCCAACATCAGCCTCTAGTAGACAATACTTCACTATCCTGAAGATGAATTTAATGCTTTTACGTAGTAACAATTTTCCGGGTTCGTAGTATAAACCAACGCTACTTAACAATAAGGTTGTACGGATCTGTGGTGGTATTAGTAGTGAAACGTCATCAACCGGCTATCATTGATTGTTTTGATTTTATATGTAAGAAAATTATCGATAATATTGTAACAAAAGACTTTTAAAGTGATTAACGTGTGATAACTACTTCAGACAATAATTTTTGTGTCTAATAAGTTGAATATTACTTATTTTGTGCCGACATGCGAATAAAATTGCAAAAATTCTCTCACCCAATTCGATAAAAAAGTAATGAAATATTAAGAAAATAGTATTTAATTCGGTAAGAATCTAGATACAATCTAGATAGAATAGATACAATATACATCTGTCTGGTTCTTATGGGTAGCACATTTTACTTCAAAAACGTTTGGAATGAGAGAACTCAATTTGATGAGAAAAATTTGTGCTCCCTTTTTAACTAACCAAAAAAATTTTTCCCAATTTTGATATAAAAATTACTTGTTTTTATTGATTTATTCTTCAATAAAAAGTGAAACTTTTCTAAATGAGACATAATAATCATCACGGCTTGAAAAACTGAATGGAAACAGTCATGAAAAAAGAACTATAGAAATGAAAAGATACAACTTCATTCACAAATACATCTTATCATTCGACTTCTTCTTATTATTCCAGTCTGAAGAATGAAACATCAAAATGTTTCATTAAATGTTATGTTTATATTTTTTAAAACTACAAAGTTATGTTTCCCATATAAATATTTTATAAGTTTTAATTTTTGTGCTATTTTACAAATGAAAATTGGGAAAAATAGCATTCGTTTCTCGACGTTTAATTCAGTTTTCTGGAAGGAAGCTATTCGCGTCATCGACTTCGTCTCCTAACGGAAACAGCCTTCCTTCTTGAAAACCGGAACTTAAAGCGTCTTGAAACGAAAATAACTATTTATATTTACCTCAATAACACAATTGTTTAAAACAGCTGATTTTATTACTATTATGATCAATTCTACTCAATCGTTAATCTTATTATGACAGAAATATAATTAGACCTTAACAAATATTTTGTTACTATTGTTAGGAGATCTGTTTGAACAGATTAGCACTCGTATTTGTAGTCAATTTTAAGACCTCTGGAACGAAAACGCCTCGTTCTAATGTGAACGGGGCATAAGTGACACAGCGGATAGGCTAAATACACTACCACTAAATGTAACATAATGGAGTTCATACGATAAATAAATAAATAATCTTAAGTAATCATTGATGAATATAAAGAAGATATAATTTCTTAAATGAAGAACACTTCAAATTCCTACAATGTAAATTAAAAACTAAATTGAAGTTAAATTGTTACACATAGATAAAATGAAGTATTATGATACTCAATAATTTTAAAAGTCCCGTTTAGTTTATCATCTTAGTTTGAACTTCACTTTATAAACCCATATCCACCTTTTTGTTTGTATTTTATGTTTCCTGACCCAATAAATAACCTGAGCTGTCGTTTTGCTGAGGTAGTTTCCTAATGCTCGTCTAATTGGTCGTCGCTGCTCGGTGATAATTTTCCTAAAATGGCCATTAAGTTCATTAAATTTGGATCACCCGGCTATTAGCGATCTTCTCTCTCCATCTCTGGCCACAAAGCCAAGAGACCAGCAACCAGGAATTAACCTTTTTGCCGCTGTCCAAAAAAACTGAAAAACTTAAAACACCACTATAATTAATTTCCTTTTTTCTTCTCAAATCCGCCGACAAGCCCAAAAACTAAGCCAAACACTCTGCAACCTAGTAAAAAATTGGCAATAAATTACGAGGCAACTGACTTTGGGTCGAACGCTTAGCGCAAATTTATGAATGAAAATGCCCGGCCTGGAACGAGACTCAGGTGAAGTGAAATAAATCTAACAGGCGCCTCTGAATGAATAACGATGCCAGGAAAATATGACCAACAAAAAACAATCATCTTCCATTGTTTCCACAAAAGAATGATATTTATGAAGTGAAGTATTATTAATTATTTTTACACTCCAAAAACTGCACATTAATTATGTGAAAATTACGGTGTGTTTAGATAATACAGTAATTTGGAATATCGAAATATTTGCAAAAGAAACTCTATAAAATCACAACAAATCACGTTATTTTGCATAAAATTTTATATTGATAATACAGTCGTGGGAATGGTTTTAATACAGTAGAATATCTCTTATCCATAACTCGATTATCCTGTCTTGTACGTTATTATAGGTACACATCTCATGTAAGGGCGATGTAATACGGAGAGAGTAACTTCCCAGCTCCCTAATTACTAGTAAGACACGTTAATAATGCTTTATATTCCTTTTGTGGTGGTTCTTAATAATTTCAATTTGTAATTGTAGTCTATTGTTTCGATTATCCGAGGTACCTCATCCCCATATTACTTCGTACCACGAATAGGAAATTGTTGAAACTTAAGTATTGATTACTATTTAAATAATAATTAATTAGTATTTTAAGTCAACAATCTATTGTCAGTTTGATTGGTTATTTAAATAAGAAAATTACTTAACTGTGGATGCTAATAATATTTTTTATTAATTGATTTTTCATAAATGCATTTGATTATAAAAAACTACTGTAATAAATATTCCATAATATCGTGGATTCCACAATCAAATAAATTAAATGTAAAATAATTTGAATAATTGGAATACATTTATATTTTTGCATTAAACTATTTTCATCACAAAAATCGGTGCTTTTAAACACTATTTTCAGAAAATACTACAATTTCATAATGAACGGAAAAATTTTTCACAGTTCTTTGATTGAGGATACATTTGCGAAGCAATATTTTTAAGATGACAGATGATAAAAATAAATCAAATTTATTTTTAGAAGTTTTAAATTATTTAGTTCCTGGTTTTATGTAAGTAAATCAATATTTACCTAACTCTCCTCATTTTGCCAATAATTATGTAAGGAAAAGCTTATATCTTAAAATTTAAGGAAAAAGAGAGAAAAACAATATGGAAATATTTGTATAATCTCTTCATTTGAAATTGAAAAAAAAGTCTGAGTGCGTTGAATTAACACAAACACACTCCGAACTTGTGACTCTAGTGATTGAATCCTTTTCAGAGACAATTAAATATTTCCGATCAAGGTGATCGAGAATATCAGCGACTGAAAAGGTAACGTATCCGGTGAAAATTCTTTTCCGTAGGTATAAACTGCTACTAAAAATATTGGTATTTTTTATATAAATTTTTTGTTCAAATATAATCTTAATTTATAAAGGAAAGAGTATAGTATATTTATAAGCTATAGCCTTTACACAATTACTTTAAACAAGAGTTTGCCGTCTAGTGGTAAAGACTTAATTCAATACTTATTTGACTTGAAGAAAAGTAGATTATCAAACTTTTTAAAGTTCAGGAAATAAATTATATTTTTTGTGATAGATATAAAATCTAAATCCAAAATTGTAAATGAATTTCATGACCTCAAATCATTGATGCATCGTATCATAACAGGAAATTAATTAATTAAAATTTGCAGCTATTATTTTTTAAATAAACAACGTAATCTACAATGGTGATTAATGACATTGATGACATTTCTTAACAATATTTGAAAGATCGACCAGATCACCAGAAACTTTCCCACCAGAGCGACAAGAATTCATACTATAAGCGGACAATTACCTTCCTTGTTACAAATTTTGCTGACAAAACTTCTAGAAAAAAGTTTTTGTTTTTAAATAATTAATTTTTAAAATTAATAAAACATTTTACAATTAATCACAATTAAAAAATGTTAAAAAATTAGTATTAACAATTACTAATACTTTATATAATATTTATTTCCATTACTATCAAGTTCATACACATTTAAAAAAACACAAAACCAAATACAATAATTTTATTGTAATATTCTACAATAATCAAAAGAGCTTCTACGAATCTCGTATTTCAAATATACGACTGATCCGTAAATGATCCCGGCATCCCATTCATAAATGCGGTTGTTTAGAGATCGTGTCGAAAAGCAATTGCCTGAAAAGAGGACAGTAATCTATAATTAATAGTTTCTCTAAAGGATAATGATACTGAGCGAAAACACAGAACCAGAGTTAAGGAGAGAGAGAAAAAGGGCGAAAAAATGGTCGGAGCAGGTTGTCATTTCGGAGCCAGACAGACAGACAAAAGACCTATTTGGCTTGGCTCCATTTGGAAACACCCACAATTAATTCCATCGTCTCTCCCTCGGCGATGATTATGGCAAATTTGGAGTCTTATAACACATTTCATAAACGCAAAATAATTTCGATCCTTCCGGTTGACCTGAAAAAATTTAAAAGCAGAGACAATTGATACTGTGATGATCCTTAAAACGGGATCAATAATTTGCGGTTGACTTTTGAAGGATTTCTCGATGGGAATTCGGTCGACAATCTGCAATTCGAAGCCAAAGACCAAAAGATCACTTTGAAAATGTATAATCAAATAAATTAAAATGAAAATTGCAATTCATTGGAGGGTGGGACTGGCTTTTTTCCTTCACAATTCCTCATTCATTCATCTCAGCCATTTTCATTCATCTCAGGACAAAATGCGGTTTCAAATACATATAATTTTATTTAATATTCCGAAACATACTTATAATTAAGCTTAAGCTATAAAGAATCGGGAATAATATTTGGAATAATATTCTGGATTTAAATGACAGAAACTCACGCAAAGTAATTTCGGTCGTTTAAAATGGGGAATTGGGATTCGGGCATTATTCGTTGAGACCGAAAGTCGCGACTTTTCAAGGTTATTTGTGTTTTATAGAGGGTGGGTTGAGAACTTTTAGTCATTTACTTAAAACGAAGTATTTAGTTTATAAAATCATTTTTTCCTTCCTTTTTCATCCCAACAGAAGGACACTTTTAAAGCAAGCTTTGTCTGTGTTTCGTTAATCATTGTTTAATTGGAATGAGTGATTAGCTCATTGCCAATTGTCCAATACTATTTCACATGGAAAACTGTTTCTTATATACTATTTTTTTATGAGATTGTGTGTTCCAATCTCTTCCACAATTAAACAGTTCATTCAATGGATTGGAACACGACGAGGAAAGTTTAGATAGGAAAATGGAATTTGGATAGGAAATTTTCAAATACGAAAGTAGAAAGAAAGGAAAAGAAGGTGATTTGGAAAAGCGTTACCTGGTGACAATGATCGGGATTCAAACCCGGCACCTCTAGGGAATAGATCAAGCGTGCTACCAACTCGGCCACAGCGGCTCTTTGTAAAATCATTAGGGGATCAATATTTATTTTTGAGGCTGCTAAGTAAGTGGAATTTAAATTTTTCTGAAAGCTTAAGATTTCAATAAGTAGTTTATACTTTTAAATTACAGACATTTTCAATGCCGAACTAATTTCTATATATTTCAATTATTACAATTATATTACAATTATGAATATACTTACGAAAAAGACAGTTGACCGGAATACTTGACCTTTCCTATCGCCAATTATCTCGATCACATCGATCAAGTATTCATAACTAGTTTCTGAAAAGGGGTTTAACCACAAGTTCTGTATGTGTTCGTATAAATTAAACGCGCGGCGGATAGTTTCATGTTAATATATTTTATACAATTGAATAATAAATATTCAATTTTAGCGAATTCCTAATCGAAGAGGCCTGGAGAGGAACGGGAAGAATTCAAACGGAATCGCTGGTCACAATATATATATTATAGAGGTGACATATAGTTACAACTTTTTTATAATATGAAATACATTGTGAATTACAAAAATGTTAAATTTTTTTTAATGCAAATTACAAAATTCGATAAAATAAATGAAACCGAATAATACTCGTTTTAAATGATATTAAAAACCTTTTCTAGTAAAAGTTTTATTCAGTTTAAAACACATATAGTTTGAAAGTTTTCTTCATAATCAATAGTATTTTACAACATTTACGTATAACACTAGTAATTTTTAATTATTAATAAAGCTTTATTCATAAGAGGGTAACATTCCGCAAAAATACCGTGAATATGACAAACAAGAATTAGTGATTTATATGGGACTATAGGGGAAAACTTACAAGATGACAAAAAATTTAATTTTTTAGTAATATTTAGGCAATAGTCTAAAAAAAATTCACTTGAAATATATATATTTATTTCTTCTTATTTTTCTTTTATATTTATAAATCATTTTGCGTTGTCAAATTTTTTCCAGTATTCAGTAACATTCATATCGGGGATTACAATAGTTATTTGTGCTACAAGCAAGGGTGTTAAATGAGTTGTTTTTTAACGAGGAAATGAATATTCTCAAGTTCGAAAAAGTGACGCATTATGAAACTCAAATCGATGTCGAAAAGCTAACCTTTCGATAAAAAAGTGCAAGTACCATTTTATCTAAATAGATTATGCATATAAATAAATTTCCCTTTCAATTCCTACAAGGAACATGAGGGGTCTCAACCTCAACCAACGGGTGTTCGACATTTCGGTGACTTTGTTTTCAGTGTATTATTAGTCAATTAATAGCACCTAGACCAGTTGAAAAAGGACCCAGTCAATCCTACCCGTCCAGGGATCGAACCCTTGACTCCGAAGAGGCAGCCGGATGCGTTAACACATCGGCCACGAGACAGATGATTATGCATATACATGTCGATAAAATCCGCAAATAGTGAAATATTTAGCCGAATTTAAAGGAATTGGTCCTAAACTTTTCATCCTTGAATAACAAAACCTTGAGTACGGGAAGTTCGAATAAGGGACTTTAACTGTACTTTTAAAATTATAAGATAAATAATGATAAATTACGATTTATGATTAGACACAAAAAATTTTATTTAATTTTATGAATTTCTTTTTAAAACATTATAATTGACGCTCACCAGCTAGAAGGGCAGCATGCAAAATTCATACAAAAAGACCATTTGCTTTGTTTTCAACTCTGTTTTAAACTGCGTCAGCTTTAAATGTATTGTGTCTGGAAATTACCAAATTGAAACGTTCGCTATCTTGNTTATGAATTTCTTTTTAAAACATTATAATTGACGCTCACCAGCTAGAAGGGCAGCATGCAAAATTCATACAAAAAGACCATTTGCTTTGTTTTCAACTCTGTTTTAAACTGCGTCAGCTTTAAATGTATTGTGTCTGGAAATTACCAAATTGAAACGTTCGCCATCTTGCATTAGTATTGGTTTTGTGTACAAATATAATTTTAATATTATTATTTCTTTACGTTGTCTTTCTACAGAGTTTTGGTCTAATATCTCATCATTTCTGGTTACGAATATTACCGCGCGCCGTAGAACAGTATTAATAAGAGATTATGTTTTTGACGGAGATTATTAGGATATGAAACGGTACAATACATATTTGTCAAGACTTGGCAACATTAATATATTCAAATATTCACTAATTTTTTTGCAAATCACAAAGGTTTTCAAAATATCTAATACAAACAATATTAATGCATAATTTGTAACTTTTATTATGAAAATATAATATAAAAAAAATAACAATAAAATTGATTCCATAACTCTTAACACACCCTTTTCCATTCCATTCCGCCTTAAAAGAAATTAACTGCAATTTAATTGACTCTGGAATTCATCTAAAAAGTGCAATTTCCGTTTCCTGCCCTAAAGAGCTCTTAAGTTCTACGGTCAGCGTATGTCTTGGGAAGTGTCAATAATGACGCCTAAAAGAAGGACATTAAAAAGTTATTAAAACCGCTTAAGAATCCTTTTTACAAACACAAGAATTTTCTACCAATTATCATTAAGACTCTTTTTGAATGGTTTTTCGGTAAATTTTTTGGTAATAATCAGGAAAAAATTGTGTGAAATTCCTTTCTTCCTCTTAAAGCATATGGTCAACCTCACCTCTACCATAAGGAATTCGGATTCGTAATTGCTCGAAAATTATACCATTATTGGGGAAGTAGCATAATGTTTTCGTGACCTATATTTATGAATGAAATTACTTTCGGAAGTCAAAGTTTTTCGTTCTTTAATGTAAGAAAAAGTTAATGGTGAGTTCAAAGCATTCATTATAAGAGTTTGAAACTAGCTGTTGTAAATATTAGAAGTTTATAGTGTGATTTAGCTGTGTAATTTAAATTTTTTAATCTTAACACTAGGGATTTAAAGAAGGTATATCGATATAAATATTTCTTTTAAGCACTTATGCTTAAAATGACTTAGACAGAAGAAATAATAGTATCGTAAAATCGAATTGATGGAAATAAAATAATAAATAGAAAATATTAATTAAATCATACGGATTTGTAACATGGAATGTTTAGTGTTTTAATATTTTAATGATTTGATATTTATGAAAATTTATGAAATTTGTTTTAATGTCATACAACATTTTTATTTCAAACATAAAAAACATGGCTTTTTTTAGGTGTGCCCAAAGCTTACAAAAATTTATGGTTTTAATATTGCGCAATAAACACCTATGTACAATTTTAATAACTATTTCATTATTTTCTTTAATAGTTATTGAAGCTACAAATATATATCTATATAAAAATTCGTATTCAATATTTATTAAAATATGCTTTGTACTTATAAATTAGATGATTACCTTATTTCGAAACCAATGGGAATAAGGAATGATTTTTTTAAACCGAAATTTCTTCATATCCAATATTAGCATTTTTAGTTTAGAACTTTTATTTCTATTCCATAATAGTTACGTATATTTATACAACAAGGTCGATAAGATAAGCCATTATTAAACACATGGCTTGTTTTAAGTCATGAGCGTAGCGAGTGCCCGTGTATTTAATAATGCTTCTCGACCGTGTTTTATACAAAATTTTATGCATTTTGAAATAAAATAACACAAAATCTTAAAAATTCTTTAAAATTTTATAGAAATATACGTTAATTATATTAAATTTGAAAAAATGTTCTTTGTGCATTTTTTTGCTTAAAATTGATATTATGTCATTCAAATTGTGTGTGGAACAGAAAAACGTATATTTCTATAAAATTTTCCACTTTTCAAAAAAAATTAGTTTACGTTACAGTAGGAAATAGAGCATTTTGTTGTTCGAATGGAAGGTTTGGTAAAGGAACTATACTGGCAAAATACAAAACCCACAAGTTTGCGTTCCATAAAAAATACAAATTTTAACTTATATTTTTGAAATAAAATTACTACAACAATTAAGAATTAAAACTTTAACATGTATTTTGTAGATATTTAGCAGTCTTAATATTGAAAAAATGAAAAAATATATATTTATAACCCACAGACAAAATTAGAAATTACTGGTAAACAGTACTAAACAGCCGAAGTTTCACTTTAAATATACTACCATTTAATATATTTCTGTAAATACTTAACATACAAAATCATAAAAATATATAAATAAAATTGCATGTTTATTTCTTTTTCCAAAAAATTCTATTATAACTATGTTATGCATTTTCAAGGTCCTCGGCCTACTAAGAATGCACGTATTTACTGAACTTAGGCCCATAAACAGCATCCAGATCGATTCCGTCACAAATTACTTGGCAATATCGGATTGCACGGCAGCAATGTTAGGCTTTCGCAATGGAAGGCTCAACCGTGACTCAATAGCCTTTATTCCGCATTCGCTTTGCAAAGTACTTTGTAACTGCATCGTATCTTTTATTTCTCAAAATTATTGTTTCGACTTAAAACATTACAACAATGAAAAAAACAGTGAATTCTCATCTTAGTACAACTTCACTTAGGCAAACTTTATTTTAAAAAAAGAAGTATTAAGCATTAAAAACAGAAAAGAAATGGAAGATGGCGCTGATCTAATCTGAATTAACCTATTCACTTCAAAAATAAATTTTCAGTATATTAATGATTTTGTCATATTAATTTTATAATTTTTATACAATTCTGTTGAAAAATGTTTACATTTTAGTAACCATTGCTTCCTCTAGAAATTGTTTTATAATCGTACAGTGTTGAAAAAAGTATAATTCAATACCCGCAGACAATTACAAATGGTGTAAATACACAAAATTAGTACCAAAATTCGTCTAATAAAAATTATAATTTTTGATATTAGTGGCTTAGAATAAAAATATATTTTGACGTTGGTCATGTCTCTACAAGTAGACTATGATTTATTAATCAATTTTTTCAAAATAAATGACAATGAGTTAAGTTTTCTTAAATGTTAGTTCTGGCTTGTGTGGTTTAAATTATAAGTGCTATTACAGGAATATCAGTGATATATTGGAACTTAAATTTCTATTCACTTGACAACTTTTCTTAGTTGTATGTGTTTAGACCTTAATTTAGTACTGGATTGTCTTCTAATTCTTTTTTTCATATTTTACCAAAAAATAGCTAATAAACATGTGAATTGTATAAAATTTTGTAAAAAACTGGTTGGAAAAACACATAATTAAACACGCGAGTTTGATTATAGTTCATATTTCCTACCCGTTGTTTAAATAACTATAATAATTATCATTTTTAAAATATTGTGTCACTTTTTATACCTACCATGATTATAAAATTGACACAGTTTCAATGAACAAGGTTTGGGAAACCTTTAAAAAGCTTGAATATTTTATTTGCCTAGACTTCAAATAAATCATTCACTATTCCGGCTTTTAATGTCTTTGATAAAGTCATAATATTTTTACAGTTTGAAACGGTTCAGTTTGGAATTCTTAATGTTTGCCATTTAAAAATAGAATAGCCATTCAAATGCTTACATAACCATTTAAAATCGATAAAATGGCAATTAAATTATGTTTCAGATCCGGGGTGGTCAGTGAATAATTTAGGCGGGTATTTTTTTTATTCATTCAAAAGTGGATGATCTTTTTTATGTTTTTGGGATCGGTGAGATGCTGTTTGGAATCGCCTCCAAAGGCCATAAATCGAGTGTCTGATCGCGGTTTGATAAGTTAATTTTGTATCGCACCCAATAAATTACCGTTGCTGGTCGATCCCAACAAAGATCTGAAGCCCCAAAGCTCCGTTGAAGGTGGTTTTACAACAGACCGGCGCTTTTGAATGTGGTTTAATGATTTTTTCAATAGTAATTCAATTCAAATATAGATGTTTTATGAGACAAAATAAACGTTAACAAACAAAATAAATATGTAAACTTAAATAAAGGCTTCAGATTTGTTATTTAAATCAAATCTGTAAATTATTTGGTTAAAACTTTGTTAAGGAAGTATACAAATTTAATTCTCAATACTTTAAAACACTTTAAATCATTCCTATAAATATAAAACAAGGCTTATAAATAATGTTAATAAATTAATTTAAATTGCCTTTGACAATAATAATTGAACAATAATATTTTTTGCAGTCCCGTATCGAAACATACGCTTTTCGATATCAATTTGAATTTCGTAATGTTTCACTTTGTCGTACTCAGTGAAAATTTGGAATTTTTATTTCACTAGTGAAATAAAATATGTCATAAGCTATCCAACAAAATTGTTTCAAAGTCAAAATTTGGTCGCCATTGTCGCCTTTAAACAACACGAAATATTGGTCTCGGCTATGCCATAGGACCGTGATTATGTTGCAAATTAATTAACGTTTCCTGTTCTAAAATTTTAATATTTACCGTTTCAACAGCCATCTGCATATAATTTTTGTTTGATTTACGTAGATATCAGAGAAAAATCTGCTTAAATGTAATATAAGTAAATTATATTTATAGCATTAAATTGCTTTAAATGGAAATTTATTTTACATAAATTAAAGCAAACAAATGTTTCATGTCACAATAAAATAGGCATTTTCTTTATGACCAAGTAGTTTAAAGGAAACAATTTGAAACATTTGTGAAAAATTAAAATTTTCCCAGTAAATAATGAAATTAAATGTAAAATTGTAAAAATTTCAGTGCTCATGAGTGGAGTGCAAAAAACGATATGTCCTGCTCGGATGTAAAGTCATGTTTTGAACTCGGAAACGATGAATCAATTGCCTTCGGCTCGAATGTTCCACAATCGTTTCACTCGTTGACTTTACACCCTTGTAGCCCAAATAACAATATACAAGTGGTGAAATAGAGGTTATTACAGCACGAATTTACCATGTAATGTGACGAGCGCAGCGAGTTAAAATAGGTAAATGAGTGCTTTAATAAACGATTTCACATGTGTATCGAACGCAATTTTGTGTAATTCTGAAAAAAATATCTGTTAATCGAAAATTAAAAATTAAAACCGTTTGCAGATGTTTTTTTTTCAAATTGTGGACACAATGTATACAAGTGAGACAAAGTGTTTAATAGAGTAAGATGAGTATACCCACAACGAAATGGTTTTGACAACAATATGTATTTTCATTAAATTGGTGACAATTTGCGTGCAAATTTTGAATAATTTCAGCACTCCGTGCAGAAAAATAAACCGTTACCAAACCAATCTGCTTGAAGAAAAGTCTACTTTTTGATACGGAATTGCACAAAATGATAATTTGCCGCCCTAGTGTGGTATAGTTCTAACTTCGTCAGTGTAATTTAAAATATTCTTCTAGTAGTTTACTTTTTTAGCACATTACTGAGTACTGTCTGTATTACTAAAAAATACTTTTATAAAAATTTTGCTGACAAAACAGCGACAGGATATTAATTTGATTAATTTTGTTATCAGACATATTTGAAAAATTTCAAACAAAAATTATTTGTTTGTAATTTAAAATTGTAATTCATATTTTAATTTTAAAAAAATTTACAACTGTAATGATTTGTATAGAATTTATGTAATGATAACCGTTAATAAAAAATACGCTTTAATTATTACAATTTTCCATCATCTAATGTACCACTAATATTCTCGTAAGGACAGACATCATTTAAACCACATTTAGAAACAAAAACTAAAAAAGCTTTAAATTGAGGATTTAATAAAAAGCCTATTTCATTGTAGAGGTAAAAAAATGTCCAAATATATTTTCCATCCGAGCTACATACTTCTCAAATTATTATTCCTAGTAGTTGGATTTTGGTACAAAGTTTAATCAATTTCTATCTGCGGGTATTAAACAATGTATTATATAACTATACAATGTGTAATTAAGAGGAACTTTATAGCATTGGTTGCTTAACCTTTTTCGATTAAATTGTATGAAACATTTATACATAATATATTAATTTAAAATTACGATAAAATTCCATAAATAATCCTTATAGATCTTTAATGCTATACAGTTTTTAATTATTTTAATAAGTTTCATTTCCCACATTTGACCATTGATTAACCAGGGGCATAAAATAAAGAAATAAAGAATTGAATATTTTTTTTTAATTCGGATTATATAAAATCTCACTTAAGAAAAAACTCTTATAATAAACACCCTTGAAATAATAATGTAATTTTAATATGTCGTTTCCTGAAAAGTAAAAATTATAGTTCTTTTAAATTTTGAATAAAATTTAAGATTGTTGGATTATTTATATAAATACAAAATATATCATATTATAAACACTCACACAAATACAACAAAGTAATTGTTTTTTCATAATTTAACATAAAAAGCCTCAAAACTGAATTTGTCTTAAACAATCCACTCAATTGCGGCAATAATCTAATAGATTAAAGGCGAGGAAAACCTTGAAGCCGAAGAAGCTCCAATCGAATTTGTCCAATCATTGGATTTAACAGTCGCCTTTCCTCGGCTCTTGTTATTCAAATTGGCCGGGCCACCTTTGATCTCTCGTTAAAATCCGTTGAAATTGTTAGGAGTCAATTAGGGGTAATTTGTTATGTTTCAACACTGTTCCGACGACTTCAGGCCAATTGAATAGGTGTCAAAAACACTTAACACTGGACAGCCGGGCCGAGATTCATAAATAATACGCCAAAAAGTGAGGAAGAGAGAGAAAAAACTGCTTAAATCCAACGAAAAAATGAGAGAAAAGAAAAAAGCTTGAACAAAAGGCTTAAGAATGGGATATATTGATTTATTCTTGAAATATTTTAATTGGCTTCCCCCCACAAAAGATTACATTCAAAACGTTTATCGCTAATAAGAGACGAGGTGAGAGATAGAGCAGCGTGAGGGAAAAGGACGGTCCAGAGAATTAATTGTGTGCATAGCGAACAAAACGAAAAAGACATCGCAGAGGCCGTCGCTTGTTTCGCCTTTGTTTGGATTTAATTGGTGGCGATAGACGCCTTTTGTTCAACTCAAAGAGTCAAAGACTACTCAGATTTTCTAGTCTCACATCCAGCATATAATAATTTAGATTAAACGTTTTGATAATGCCTCGTTTTCATCAATTTGTCCAAGAAATGTTTCAATTTTCACGGGGCATTCATCCGGAGAGAAGCTGACCGACTGCCTCCCAACAATGCGATAATTTATTTCAATTTTATTAATCGCTATTCTAATATTTTGCGTCATAATATGCTGTTTTGTTCGCTTCCATTGTGCATTTGTGATGTAAAAATTCAGCAAAACTCTTTTGAATTTGTTATCCGTTTATTTGATCTTTTTTATTATATAAACGACAAATTGTTTTGAAAAAGCTTTAAATTAATTTAAAATATTTTAAAAGAATTTGTGAATTTTTTTGGCCAAACAAAAAGACAACATTATTAGTAAGCTAAAATCTAACAGTCTATGGTCCCGGCAGGAAAAAAATGTATGTTTAGAATTGTTATTTACAAACACGAACACAAGAACTGAAAATAATTCTGCTCAAATTATAAATGACGTGATCACCAACCAATTTAAAGGTAATAAAACAAGGTTTAGTAAATGAGATCATTCCTCAAGTTTACGTACTTTTATTTGGTTTGGTATATAAGCTTTGTATAGATAATGTCTAAAATTCAGTATAATACTATTAAAATGATTGGTTACAAATATTTTTGAAAATAAACTAATTTGATTCTACAATCCCTATGCCAAGCATTTTTTTGTATGAATTTGTTTTCATTATTATTAAATTTGTATAACACTTGGGTAAACAGTCCCCTGGATAACAATTATAGGGTCATAATATGGTCCATACCAAACTAAACCTTAATCAATTATTGGTTTTCTAAGAACTTGTATAAAATTTTAATATATAACGTTCGTCATATATTGGAATTTATCTAGAATTGAAGGTGCATCTTAGTATGAAACAAATTTAATAAAAAAAAGTTTTATATTTACTAAATTTTTTAAGACGGCAATAAAAAATATTCTCTTAATTTATAAGAAACTAAATTCATTTTAAAACAAAAATCATATTTATTATTACAAAAAATTCTAAGTATAAAGTATATTTACTCTTATAAATTAAAATCGTTATCACAGGATGTATGGTGGACAGCCATTCGCCCCTCAACGTATATCGCCCTAGCTCTCCCAGCCAATCGCAATTGTTGGCCCTAATTAATTTGTTGATATTGATAAAGTATTGCTTGAAGATTATGATGAGTTAAAAGTGCATAATAGGGCAGTATAGATCTGGACGATTTAAAGTAGGGGATTGTTGTCAATTATATGTATTATGTATAGTTAGTTTGGATTGTCACCTACTTTCGAGCTATCTAGAGCATGTACAAGAGGGGATTTACTCCCTCCACAGATAACCTTTCCTTGAAATTAAACAACTCACCCTTTGCATGAACCAAATACAAATAATTATATTTAAAATAAATATTTATATTGAAAACCTTTAGTTGCAGTTGTCAAATAAATTTCCCAAACTATGTTAACTGAGCAACCTAGGTAGCTCATTGATTAATAATTAATAAGGCTGCGCCATCCGCCCGAACTCCACACACTACACTTATACGGGGCCCGAGCAATTCGCATGAAATTAACTCTATGCGGTTTATGCTCATTAAGCGTTATTTATTAACGGGTGCCCGAGTCAATTTTATACAAACCACCCGGGCCCCACACAAATACAATATATAGGGCGCCCGTCTGAGTGGCGCAACCTTAACGTAAACAATGTTTTATACTATACATTTAACACCTAAATAAAATATTATCTATCTATCTTAAAAGTAATGTAATGCTATATAAAGTTATCTCTCATTATTATTACATCAATCTAGAATAAAATGTTTTTATTATTAAATTGTATAAAACAACAATATATATAGTTAAGTAAAACATTGTTGTTAAATATAATTGTTTTTAACGTTAATTTCTGTAATATTAATTACCGACTTCCGTTCCAAAATAAGATGGATTAACTGACGACTCTCCAAAATTGGGCTCAAATGTGTAG
>JXOV01006212.1:7076-17643 GCA_001014945.1 Clogmia albipunctata
ATAAATGGCAAATAAATCTGTATTTCCGATTTGTTTGAGGTTAAAATATCCCAAATTCACAAAATCAATGATAAATTTAAATAATATTTTTTTTTATTTATCTCCAAATTAATTATATATATTAATTATATATATATAATCGAAAAAATAATAATAATCGAGGAGAAAAATAAGAGAGAATGAATATAGACAAATTTCAAGAGAGTTTTGGTCTTTTTGGTCTTTTTCATTGGTTGTTTACTTGTTTATTCTTAATTTTCGAGACTGAAACTCCAAAAAAAACCTTCAAATTAGTACTTTTAAGGGTTTGTCGTACATTAAAAATGCTTATTTGTTAACTTTTTCCTTTCGAAAAGAAAATTTTTTCAACAGTTAATTCAAAGGAAGAAAGATGATTTGGCGCGCCAACTTTCCTCTGTCTGCCTCTTTCTACTGGACAAAATTTTTGAATCAAATTAACGGTTTTCTGGCTGGGTTTAGGTTGTTGGGATATAAGAAAATCCCGGATTTACATCAAATTGAGCGAAAAAAATAACCTACAAAAATATCTTTTATCCTAGCCAATAATATGGAATCCACAGACTTTCAAACTCTTTGTATTTCATTACAAATCCTTAGTTCGGAGTCTAAATAGAAACCGGTGGGCTTTTTGTTGCCGAATTTTCTCATCAAAAGTAGAAAAAAACCGTTATTTTCAAATACTTTTTTGACAGGTGTACATTCTAGTGGAGAGAGAGTTTTGGCCCATAAGCGTCATCCACCGATAATTGTTACGAATTTACGGTTAAAAATATTTTTTGACATCGATTAATTTTCGTTTGAATAAATTGACTTGACTGTAGAAACTTGTTTTGGGGTTCGCGTCTTAAATAATATTGATAATGTGTCTCGAATGGAAAATTCATTGTGCATCTCATTTCATCTAATGAAGAAATATAGGGGAAGAAAAATTTAAATCGTCTATCTCGCATCGCTCGTGGCGCCCTCGACGACGCATCCGAACACTTGTTTGGCATTTAATTTCAATAATAAAGAAGAAGAAAGTCTAATAATAATAATAAAAAGAAAACAACAAAAGGAATTTATCGTGAAAATCAGAGGAGAAATTGAAGGACAAACAACATTAGTGATTTGTTATTGATAGAGTGTGGTTAGGAGCGTTCAGTGATCATGGTTTTGGGAGTCTCTGCCGAGCCACAGCCCTGTCCGTTCAGTTTATTTCTTTGACGATTTTCTTCTCGGGGACAAGGATTAGATTAGAGTCCGTTTTATTTGTTTTGAGCCTTAGATTATTCGCTAAATCTGAGCTATCAGCAGCGGAGCAACAACAATAGTGAGCTAAAGTGAAGTGGAGTGGCTGATAAGAGCAGCAGGGCAGTTATCATAGAAGGCGATGATGACTGATAGTAATAATAATACGAACGCCTGTCGAATTTGTGGTAGTATGAGAAACACGAAACGCTGCTCATCGTGCCAGAAGGCCTTCTATTGTTCGCCACAGCACCAGAAGGAGGACTGGCGCTCCCACAAAACATTTTGTCAAAGCGTGGCGAAGAGTAAAAGTAGTAGTGGTGCGACACCAAAAGTAGCGACAAGACAGTTGGCCGTGAAAACAAAACATAAACAACGGCAATTATCGCCAAATAACAGTTGTTTGCAGTTGCGAAATTTCGGAGAAAGTTTACCCGTTTCACGTGGTACTAGTGGTGGTGGTGGTGGCCAACAGCAGCGGGTTACTTCAGAATCAGAAGTTCTAAGTGACCTGGCCCAGGCGCTCGAAAACAATCCAACAAATCAAAACGGCAGTGCCCAAATGTTTGCAGCAAAACCTAGCGCGGAGGTAGATCACGTAGGCCACGAAATGGAAAAAGATGTGTTTTTTTGTGGTCAATTTGTGGATGAGTTCCCGATGCCGGCGGGAAATGGTGACAACAGCACCGACCCCGACCTCCTCATGGAAGACGACTTCTACGAGCGGGAGAAACAAAAAAGACTTTTGCCTTCAAACACGGTGCCGGTCAACAACAACAATTACAATCTAATGTCAGATTTCGATCGCAGCCTACTAAATTCTGGCTCAGAGTACGCGATACCTGAATTCATTGACGATGAGCAGCAGGGACTGGACGAGATATGCCGGAACTTGATCAGGGATATGAACATTTACGGGTTTTGTGCACTGGATAACTTTCTTGGCGAGGAGCGGGGCAAGCAAGTGTTGAAGGAAGTGATAACAATGTATTCAGAGGGCATTTTTAGGGATGGCCAGGTGGTCGCTCCAAACTCATATGCGGCGGCTGGTACCGCCAGCACTCCCCCGCCCAATGGAATACCCAACCCAAAGCATATACGCGGAGACAAAATCACCTGGATCGATGGCAAAGAAACAGGATGCTCCAACATTGGTTATCTTATCAATCAGGTAGGCGGTGAAAATAAACAACAGAAAAATTTAAAACACACACACACAACTGATAAATCTTTTGCTAATTCCGTAAAGCGGGTTATTTGTTGCAATTTCTAATCTATTTTTACTCATCACAGGTGGATTCGGTCGTAACATTGGCCAATAAAATGGCGAATAATGGCACGCTGGGCAATTACACAATTAAGGAGAGAACAAAGGTCAGTAATGCGGACGCCTACTACAATTTTACTCTATCAAAAATTAGTGACATTTCAAAATCACCATCGCTATCAATTAACATTCAGTCTGTGGCTTCTAATACACACAGAATTCCCCAACAATAACGTTGATAAGGCAAAAAAATAGTTGTCCGCAACTATTATTGTAAACAGCTGATCGGCGTTTGTTTTTCCCATTGTTGAATGCTTCTCGAAAGAGATGAATCATTGCATCAAATGCATGATTCGGTCCCAAAAATTGATGTGCGTTTTAAGAAATTGTGTGTACCGCGCGCGATTTCGGCGTGACAAAAGTCACGTACATGCGCGAACTTTTCACATGAAAAAAATTTTCTGATTAAAGTCCGTTTCTCAATGGAATTTCCCATTTTTAGGCAATGGTGGCCTGTTATCCCGGATCGGGATCGCATTATGTGCGACACGTGGACAATCCCAACAAGGACGGACGCTGCATTACGGCGATTTACTATTTAAATCGAAACTGGGAGCCGGTGAGCAATGGAGGACTGTTAAGGATATTCAGGGCCGAGAAATACATCGACATTGTGCCGATTTTCGACAGAATTCTGTTCTTCTGGTCGGACAGGAGGATCCCTCATGAAGTCCAGCCCGCGCACCGAACTAGATATGCCATTACCTTGTGGTACCACGATGCCACGGAGAGGGAAAATGCCCTCATGCGACACCAGCAGGGAGTTCTCCAGCAAACACGCATGGAAGGTACTTTTCGTTTGAATTTATTTTTATTTAATATTTTTTATGATTAATTATGTTTTACACTGAACAAGAATTATTCTGGCTTACTACATTCAATTTGATATTCTGACTGTCAAAACCATAAGAAAAATCTCAAACAAGGTTGCTTTGAATTTCTATTTAAAATTTTATTAAAAATACCAGTATGTTTGCCATGTGTGAACTGTTTTTTTATTATTTGTAATTTTTTACGTCGTGCAAACAAACAGTACTCATAATTAAAACAAACCTTCATAAAATCTTTACTTAAATAAATATTATTTGAAATTTAATATTAAAAAATGACATTTCTTGCAAAAGGAATAATAGTCAAAATGTTTGGAAAAGAAGATCCGGTTAACTATTGTCAAAAATAACGTCTTGAAAACGTGTTTTATTATTTTACGCGCACCTTTTTCATTTTTGCCCAATCAATTTTTCGTTAGACATTAACCGGTCTTCTTCTGTATTCATTTTATTAATTGCAATTTGAAGATTTAATTAACGTTAAACAAGAAGTGACGGATCATTCAGTAAGTTGTTTAGATAAGTAATTTTAATATCTTTGTTTGGGTTTTACCAAAATCGTATATTAAAATTGACATTCTTATTGCATCTATAATTATATTAGTATGTGATAATTTGACTTAATAAGGACTTAATTATTCATATAAAACTCGTCAAGTGAAAATAAAGTTTAACAGATTTTAAATTGATAAAAAAAACTTTAAATATGATGTATTTTCAATTTCTTATACAGTAAAAACTCCTTATATTTAAAAGTGATTTAAAAGTTTAAGCAATGGTTTTATGAAATTATAATTTTTTATTTTGATTAAAAATATTTAATTTTTCTAATAATTTGTTTTATATTTACGATGCATTTTGCCATGTCAAATTTATTTAATCAGTCTTGAAAATTCATCACAACGATCCAGAATTACAACGACGCAACTGCAAAAATCCATTAGACCACTCAAGGCTAATTAACTATGTTTTCTGAGAAGCTATGAAATGTCATCGTGGCCGCTGTTTAGTTTTGTATTAGTTTTTGTTAATGTGTTCGATTAAAGAAAATTGATTCTAATTGAGTGAAAAATAACTTTTAAAGTGAATAAATCCGTGTAATAAGTATCTAAGACAATATTTTGTGTGTGAAAATATTTAATATTCATTATTCAAGCATGAAAAAAGGATTTTGTATGAAAGTATAAGAATTTTAAGCATAAAAACCACCAACTAGAATGGATTCATGTGTTTTTCTAATTTTGCAAGCATTTTCCCGTATTTTGGTAATGTGACGTTTTGTTCAAGAAGAATTTTCAGCTAAAATCATTTTTCGAGGCTTGAATGTAGTTGAAATAAAAATTAATCAATAAACACACTTTTTATTCACCATTTTCATGAAAAAGTCGTCTATGGACTATGAACTGAAATATCTCATATTTTACAAGAAACTAATTCGATTTCAAATAAGGACACTGGAAACATGTATATTGTAATGTATAATCTACATTACACCAAATTTGGCACAATTTTTCAAATAATTATTTTTTTTTTTAGCAAATTGGGTCTCGAGAAATAATAATGCTGCGCCACCTAG
This sequence comes from Clogmia albipunctata, assembly GCA_001014945.1. NCBI lineage: Eukaryota > Metazoa > Arthropoda > Insecta > Diptera > Psychodidae > Clogmia > Clogmia albipunctata. The sequence continues at coordinate 12,061 of JXOV01006212.1, forward strand.
AAGCACAATATGATAATTTCATACAAAAGCTGACTGTGTTTACCATCTCTGACTGCCTGCCTTACCTTCTTTTCGTTTTCAATGCATTGTGACTGGAAATTTCCAAATCGACACGTTCGCCAACTAGTGGCAAATTTTAAAACTAGAATATGTCAAGTGAATTAAATTTCAAATGGAAATTTTTTTCTTTAAAATATTATGAACATGGAATCCGGAAGAGGTGTCATCAATAAAATAATGGCAGTTATCAGATTTTATAGTGAACCTTCTTTAAATTTGAATTTTACCAAAATTTTAATTTAAATCCATTTATTTATATTAGTATTGGTTTCGTGTACAAATATAATTCGAATGGAAGCAAAATTCAAATATTTCCAGTAATATTCCAATTTTGCTGGAAACATTTCCATTATAGTTTTACCATATTTTTCGAGACGGTTTACCATTATTGTGATTATTTTTCAATTTCAGCATTAATCTTTTTAAGTATTACTTATTTCATTTAACATATTCACTTTAAATGTCCTTGCTCCCGTGAGTGAATGGCATATTTCTGAATGTTTCCATGTACTTTATTGCATTTACGTCGTTGTAATTCTGGACCGTCGATATTATCATTTCATATTATCCAATATTAATTTATCGATTAGATCCGTGAATATAGAAGGATCTTCTACTGTGATTACTTTAATATTAAAACCAGAAATAAATTTAATTCTCGCATAAATTATTTGTAAATTATTATTCAATGTATGATATTAAAATGTTGTATTGTTGTTTTAGGTTCCTCTGCAAACAACGTTGCTGTGCCAAGCAGCACTTGAGTCACAGTGATTCAACTACAGTCATCATGTATTTTAATTTAATCAATTTTAATTTTAAAAAGTGATATTTTAGCATAAGTGATATAATAATTTGCATAATATTTTTAATTAGATTTCATTTGTCCTTTGTAATATAAAAGAAAAGAGAGAGAAAAAATGTGTTTAATTATGAACTAACATTATTAACTAACAAAATTGAGCCATGATTTATCGCCAGAGTGTCTGTGTTTTGGCGGCGATCGGTCACACAACAAACTCATTAAATGAGTGGAAAAAAAGAAAATACAGTAATGGAAAATGTATATATACTTTGGTACCCTGAAACTTGTATTTATTGTTATAGATATTTAAAAATGAACGACCGAAGAAGTAGAATAGTCAACCACATATGTAAATAATAAATCTGATATTTTAATACGATAAAATTCTTTATTAATAAATGTTGACAATCATTATTACAATTCATTTAATCAAACATTGGTGTAATTTCAATTTAGGTCATTTTCAGGCCGTGTTGGTTTTTGGTAAATATTTTTCATCAATCATTAGCTAAATGTTATCAATATTATTTTAGGGATTATTATAGTATTTTTTTATTTATTTAAATCATTTTAGGTTAAGTAATTTTGCAAGCAAGTTTGGTCGTGTTTTTAAAAGAAACTTCATCTGTAGAAATTATTTTTTATAGCACAAATGCATCAAAGTATTCTATGTGTAATTCCGTATCGAAAAATAGCCTCTTTTTAACGCAAATTGGTTCTGTTATGGTTTACTTTTCTACACGGAGTGAAATAATTCAAAATTTGAATTACACATTGTTATCAAACCATTTCGTTGTGTATAGTCCCATATCACTCTAATAAACACAGTGTCTTACTTGTTCCACAATTTGAAAAAACCGTTGCGAACTTTTTTTTTTATTTTTAGTTATCGATTAACTGGTATTTTTTCAGAATTACACAAAATAGCGTTCAATACACATGTGAAATAGATTATTACAGCACTCGTATCGAAATATACTAATAAAGTACTAGTGCTTTTTCTTTATTTTTAAAATGTGACATCTGTAAAAGAAATCTATCAATGTTATAAGAACGACTGGTTCGTTGCGTATAGTTTAACTGTATTATAAATTATTGATTTGACTCTTTTAACGGATGATTTTAATTTAAATGGAATTAAATTTGTTTGATTCTTTAGAACACTCGATATATTTGTGAATCTAACGCTAGTGTTAATAACTATTAAATTTAAGGGACAGTCATCGTCTTTAGAGAACAAGTGCCTAAAAGAATTCTTTAAAGCACTAGTTCTTTTTCCCTAGTTTTTTTTGTGTAAATATTAAATAACTATTAAATGTAAAGAACAGCCAAATTTACCATCGTAATTTATATTTTATTTTAGATGTGTATTCTTCTTATTTAAACAATAAATAAGTGCAATGCCTATATACAGTCTCAATTAAGGTTATGGCCACACCCGTTTATTCTTGGAACAAACAAAAGGAAAAATTGGAAAATTAATCATTATCTTTTGTGCCAAAATGACCCGGAGTCAGCAGTCCAACCTAAAACTATGTATAGGCGATTTAAAGGAAATTTAAAATCTTTGTTTTAATATGGTTCGGATTAAATGCGTTAAGTCGCTTGATAGCTATGGAGTGTAATAGCCTACAAATCCACTATATCAGAAAATATGATCCTAATTGTGACTGTAATAGCTGTCATTGTGCTCATATTATCAATCACAAGGCACAATGAGCCCGGTTTTTAACAGTAAACATTACTTAATTTGAATTTCACAATTTTTAGTACTATTTTTTTCGAAATTACGGATTTTAGATTTTCATCAATTTGAGCTGCTGACGACTTGATATGACATCGCGACCCAACTTTTCGAAATTGTGATCATATTTCGAATTTTCTAACTACCCCCATAAATAGATAGTTTCCCCATAGAGGAGAAAAGAGGTGTGCGGTTATAACGCTGACCTGTGTGGTTTTTTATGTTTTTACAATTTCGCAAAATTGCTTAAAGTATTTGCAAATCTGCTATGACAAAAAATTTAAAGATCCATCATCGTTTGGTTCCAAAGATATCAAGGATAAACGGATGCGATTAGAACCATAATTGAGACTATATAAAGCTTTATATCGAGACAATTGTAAAGAAAAATTACGGTCTTGTTTGCTGTTAGAGAGCAAAATGGTAAGATTTTTTTAATTTTCCTAATTTTGTATGATGGTATTTTGTCGACTTCAACGCAGTCAATAATTAGAATTTATTTTCATGACTTTGTAGAGAGAGAGAGAGAGAGAGAAATTTTCCATTTAAAATTACCAAAAATCGTTAGGAGGTATATTTACCTGAAAATACCTGAATGGTTATTTGTGCGAATCGGCTGTTTTTAACGAGAAAATGGGTGTGTGCATCCGAATGAAGGATATAAAGAGAAAGATGGTTTACTGCAGTTGCAATTCTTTTGTAGTTGAAAAGCCCTTGAATAATTTCAAGGTCCTCTTTTATTAAGTCTTATATTATTTCAGACAGATGGGGAGGATTAGGAAAACCATAAATTATTTCTTTAGAATAGTTCGGAGAAAATTCAAAGAACATGTATCTTATAATTTACTTATAGATTTTGGGTTTTGTGTTTTGATCTTTTCATTTTAATAATGTGATTTGCTAAATCTAACTAATTTCTTCAACAATATTTTAAAATTAGTATTTTATCTTCATCGTATTGGAAAAGAGTAAAATAGGCATTCCTTTATTTTGTAAATTGTATGGAAAAAAATAGTTTACCAAAAGAGATTTTGTCGAAAATCTTCACTCCTAACAAACGCTTCTTTGCCCAAATCCAAATCAAACTAAAATTGACCTAATCAGCATCGATGAGAACAGAATAACAATTGTTGATCCTGGTACACGTCGGATTTATACACACTCCATTACATCCTTTTACGACAGGTGTCTTTGATTTATATTTTAATTTATGTTTCCTAATGAATCAATTTGACCGCTATTTTTTGCACCGCAATGAAAGTTGTTATTATTGACCATCGCCTGAACTATGAAACAAAGGTCTCGGTTTGACGCAGGTAAAAAAATAAACAAAATTTCGGTGTTCTGATTTTTCCCTACAGAAGTGATGTTTCGTCCTTTTACGACAGTTTACTTTTTTCGACAATTCGACTAAAATAGCTCGTTTTAGTTTTTTTATTATAAATACAAATAAAGTTGGTTACACAACATTTAAATAACATTATATACATTGATTTTGTCTTTTGTATTTGTATTTTGTTGTAAAAACACCTTAAAATTGTAGGTGATTTAATGTCAGTACATTTTAAATTATTCTCTATGAGAGCAACTGCTCATAATATCGGTGATAACAATAAAATATAATTTTTATGCTATAAAACCAAATTGAATTAATGAAATTAAATTCTAAAAAACGATTTCAATTAATCAACGCTTTATTATCTTATCGCCAAAATAAACGGGACAAATTTTAACGAGACAGACAATATACAGTGTGAATTGAGGTTATAGCCGCACCCGTTTATCCTTGATATCTCTGAAACCAAAAGAAGCTGGATCTTCAAATTTACACAGATTACAACTTTAGGTCAAAGCAGATTTGTAAATACTTGAATAATTTTTGCGAAGTTGCGAAAAACCGCAAATGCCGAATGGGTCAGCGTTATAGCCGCACCCCCCTTTTCTCCGTTATAGGGCATTATACAAACAATCTATTGATTGGGGTAGTTAGACAATCCGAAATATATCCAGAATTGCGAAAATTTGGATCGCGATGTCATAGCAGGCCGACAGTAGGTCACATTGAAAGTCTAAAAACCCTGATTTCGAAAATTGACAAAATAATATAAAAAAATTTTAGAATTCAAATGAAGTAATGATGGCTTTCGAAAACTGTGCTCATTTTGCATTGTGGTTGATAATATGGACACAATAGGACAGCTAATAAAGTCACAGTTACGAGTAATATTTTCTCACATAGCGGGTTTTTAGGCTATTACGCGACGTAGCTGACAAACGGCTCGGTGTATCTTAGCCAAACCATATTATTAAATTCTTAACAAACCGTCTATATATAGTTTTAGAATTGAACCGCTGGATTCTAGTCATCAATTCACACTGTATTGCTTACTATCACTCACATTTTTTTACACTCACAAAATTATGTGGACCAGTAAAATTCAACGCTATTCCCCACGTAATATCACTTTCCGAATGAACTAAATATTATTATAATTTTGAAATAGTTCACTGATAATAGACTATCTATTGTTAAATGTGCGCTCGTTTTAGTTGATAGACATTCCTGCCTTCTACTAAAATTTAGGATTTCCATTCCCAGTATCTGATAAATGATTTCTTTTACATAAAATTAAAAAATACATAGATATGAATTTTCATTTTTAAGGTTTTTTGTCCTTAAGTTTTCCAATATTAGATCGCTGTCCAACTTAAATAACATATCTTGAGTTTATTTGATATACAAGGGCAGACTGATAATTTCTCAGCTGGTCTTCTCGGTGACACAGCTATCGCAAAATAAGTACTAGTAGGTCATCAAAAATATTCTTATATAATATTTTTAAAAAATCTCTTTCAATTCCTGTAAGAAACATGGGGGTCTCAACCAACGGATTTGCGACATTTCGGTGACTTTTTGTTTTCAGTGTATTATTNATGTATTACTAGCACCTAGACCAGTTGAAAAAGGGCCCAG
>JXOV01006212.1:17800-41696 GCA_001014945.1 Clogmia albipunctata
AAGGGCCCAGTCAATCCTACCCGCCCAGGGATCTAACCCTTGACTCCGAAGAGGCAGCCGGATGCGTTACCACCTCGGCTACGAGACAGATTATATTATATAAATATTCTTTTAAAATTTCGCTAAATCGGGATTATAATTTTTCTAAAATTGCGAAATAAAGGAACGTCTAAAAAATAGTCCCTTTTAGCGGCGATCATTTCCAGATTTGACTCACATTTCAGCCTAACGTGACGATTTTTTCAATTTCGAAAACGGAAAGTAATCGTTATGGGTCAAGTCTTGAGAATATGGAGGACAATTACGGATTAATGAAAATCTAATTTAGATTGCGATTAACCAGTATCAATTTGTTGTAAAATTGGAGAAATTGCGGCACTGTTCGCGGACAAGTCTCTCACCCTCAATAATATTCCAGGATATAATCTTTCCTGCTTTTTAGATACTTACTATCTTAGCTATCTCAAGCCCTCTCAAGTTGGGGACGACTTCTACTAAGCTCTGAATTTTCTCACTTTATTTAGGCAAATGCACTTGGTTCAACATAAACCGAAATGGAACAACGATGAAACTTTTTAAACCAATTTTATTTATCATCATCAAATAACAAGAATTCTTAACAACTGCATTCACGGGTTCTTTGATTTGGCTCCTTGAATTCTTTCCCAAAATCAAGATTAAATTTTTTTTTTAAAAATGTGAAAAAAGGCTCGCTTTAACTCGTGATTTAAGAAAAACTACTTATCCGATTTAGCTAATAATTTCGACAATTAATTTATATAAGAACATTTTAAATGATTCAGTACTTGTTTTGCGAAAACTGGGTCACCGAGCGGATTTGCCGAGAACTTTTCAGACTGGTATGGTATCTCCCGTTTTGGTAAATGGTGTCTTTTACATCAAAACAATAGTATATTTCGGTACAAATGATCGTGTGCGTTACATATGTTACAGTACGAATTTACCATGCATTTTGACGAAAGCAGCGAGTAAAAATAGGTAAATGAGTGCTGTGATAACCTATTTCACATGTGTATTGAACGCCATTTTGTGTAATTCTAAAAATACCAGTTAATCGATAATTAAAAATAAAAACCGTTCGCAGCGGTTTCATTCAAATTTTGGAACAATTAAGACACAGTGTGTTTATTAGAGTGAGATGCGAATACTCTCAATGAAATGGTTTTGACAACAATATGTAATTTCATTAAATTGACGATTAAAATGCCTGAAAATATTGAAATATCGCACGTGTGTCGTAAAGTAAACCGTTACAGAACCAATTTGTGTTTAAAACAGGCTACTTTTTGATACGGAATTACACAAAACATATATAGATATAAATTTTCTAATTAACCTTTTTATAATTTGTAATAGTCCGACTTAAACAACTTAGGTTTGTATATATTAACCATTTCATAACCATCTCATCTTCAAAAATACTTTTCTATTTTTAATTTTGAAGAAATAATTTCCATCAAAAGTGCTATCAGACTAATAATGTTCCCAGCCAATAATACCAAAAACACAATTTTCAGTTCCTCAAAAGACAGGGATGCATGATTAAGAACAGTTTTATTCAATCTGTTGTTTAATATTTTCGTTTCAATGATTTTATTTGTTATACCCGATTCAAAACTTTTCATTAAAACCCCATCCACTAAATCCCGGAATGGAGAGTTTCGTTTCAATGTTTTGGTTAGCAAAGTTTTACAATAACATGCTTTGGTTTTATAAATTATGTGCGATGACGTATGATTAACCATGTTATAGAGGTCTTGTTGAAAGTTTTCATTTCCCAAAATGGCAACCTTCTTCAAATTAGTCCAATTCATAGCAATTTTTAGGAATTGTTTGTCACTGACTAGTGTTAACACTTTGAATAACTCTTCATTTGTATTTGCATTCGTATGATTAATGATTTTATAAAAGTCGAGTCTAGAATAAATGGTATAGTTATGGGCCACAAGTTGAGAAAGTGTTTCTAATTTTTCTGGAGAATGAGGAGCTAAAAGGTTGGCAGTTAGAAGTCCTTGAAAAATGTTCATGAACAAAATACACACGAAAAGTAACATTAAGAGGTACGACCTTTGGTAACTATTGGAACCAGATATATTTGATGATCCTTGAAAAATGGCAGTGATAGCCCAAAATACTAAATCATTAAATGTCTTTCGATTAAAGAATAGAATTTTGGCAAAAATTACATACAGAAAAATAAAAACCCAAAAGTAAAGCATCACCTCAACACCAAAAGACTCGTAAAGAAAATTTAGGTTGTAGTCTTCATTATAGGTGTTCATTGGTATCATTAAGCACAGTTCTGTGCTAAAAAGTGGATACGTTATATCTACATATCGGGATATGTTCTCATATATTAAGATATCTTGAAATGACAAATAACCATAATTCAAGTTCAAAGCACTTGAAAAATTAACCTCAGGATTGGTAAATCTTGTAATAATTTTAGAGCTGCCATTTAGTTTTTCTAATAAAAATGAGTATAATATTTCTCCATTCCCAAAGGAGTCCCAAAGTCCATACCTATTATATATTGAAGTTTTCAGATCCCATGGTAAAAGAATTGGGAAAGGCTGGCCCAGTAGATCTCGTTCCTTTTTCACAAATAAGTCATCCAAATTGGTTGGGCTCCTGACTGACTTCAATACATTGTTAAATCGGTTATAAAACCAATAAACAGGTGTTTTAAAATTACTTTGGTGATTGAAACAACTTAAAACTACATTAAAATAGGGTACACTGTCGAAAGCTTTTAATATCGGTGTTATAATTTGTGCGGCGCATGTGAATCCTACTCCAATCACTAGAACTTTTGTTTGATGGGAGTATGGAATTTTTTTATTCAATAAAAATTCATAAAAATTTTGAGCAATCTAAAATTTAAATTATAACTTAATTACTTAAGGAAATATTTTAAAAGAAACAACTTACGAATTTTTCAGGTCCAATAAAATAAATGACAAGGTCTAAAAGAGCTTCTCGTTTTACAGCATCTTCCGAAAAGTTGCCCAAAGTGGTAGTTGTTTTCAGTTGATTCACTGATAATAGAATATTAGACGTTATATCATTTTTTATCCAATTAAAATTGTAATTGTAAATTCCGATTCTAAGCATTTTAGAATCAACGTTTATCAATCGACTAATCTCATTGGTCCACAAAGTGTTTTCGGGATGGATAATTGGTAAATTGTTTCCCAATTTCAGTAACTGAATAACTATAACTGTTATTCCCAAATAATACTTTCCAAACATGATTATATCAACTTAATCAATAATTTAGATAGTATGATTCTTCAATTTTTGGTTAATATTATCAAAAATGTAAAAGAAAACTTGTACTTATTCTTCAATAGTTGAACTTATTTAAGAAATGTTTGAAATATTATAAATTCAGTATAGTAAAATTGGAGAACATTATTTTTATTATTTAAGTATTGAACAATATCAACAAATTATCTTTATAAAAAACCGCTTAGAAAAATTATTATGTGATTATTGCCTCATACAATACGTTATAGATAGACTGTTTTGTAAATTAAAGGCATAACTTTTTCTAAAAATTTTTATAAATAATATTTGTGCAAAACCCGGTAGAAGAACATGGGCCAAATTTCATACAAATCAGTCAAAACCCCTTTTATTATTTTCGTCCATTATTTTTAAATGTGTTTGTGACTTGAAAATTCATTTCAATTCAAAATTAATCTTAGTGATAAACTTGCTTCATTAACAGAACCTGCAAATTGTACACATTTGTTTCCACAACGATGTGCTTAAGGTTGAACTTCAAATTTAAATTTTATCTTTAAATACGGTTAAAACAGGATTCTTAAGATGTTTCTTCAATAAAATAATAGCAGTTATCAGATTTTTTAGTGAATCTTCTTTAAATTTGATTTTTAATAAAATTTAATTAAAAACTATTAAATTGTGTAATATCATAGTATTTATGCGGTGTAAATATATAATTTCAGCCAAATTTTGCCGCTTCATCTTCATGGTTTAGAACAATTATTAAAATTTGTCATAATTTTTATAGAAATATATGCAATCACATTTGTAGTGATTATAAAATAAATCATTAAACCTGAATTTGGGTTATAGTCTATATTATTTTGTAATTTAAAAGAATATTGCTTAAATACTTAAAAACCATTGCTTACCCATGGGTAAGGGTCATTATTTTGCAATGTTTTTAATTCATTTTTTATTATATTTACTGAAATGTTTTATTTCTCATTATAATATTAATTTAAAATTACAATTTTAAACGCATAATGATGATAGTAGTTTACGCATTGACCAATAGCTATTTACAACTAAGTTATGGGGATTCTAACCCTTATAAATATATGAATAAGGTCATTGTAACAATGCATGATAACGTATCACCGCCTGTATTGTGGACAGATATAAGCCCCTCCTCGAATATCGCCTTTCATATCATAATTACTGGCCCTAACTTATTGCTATCGACATATTAATTGATAAATTCATCTTTAGGCGCTTTATAATGGAATTGGACAAAAGTATTCATTAGACCAGCCATTAAGCACAACACACTAGGGCAGTATCTGTACACTGTTTAGGAGAGGTTTACTACCATAAAATGTAAACTAAGTAGTATTAATAAAATAGAATTAGCCATTTATTTTGTATCATACAATAATTGAAAAATATTCAGAAGCGTTTTTTTTTTCTTAACAAAAAATTTTGTAATGGATTTTACTGATTTTAAAAATATCATTCTATTGTAATACCAATAAGCTGGAACACTTATTTACTCTGCACATTAAAAAAGCTTTATATCGGATTGAATAAAACATTGAATAACATTGCAACAGGATGGAAACAACCAACAACTCTGTAGATAAGTGCATCGGAATGTTCTACCAGAATGAGATCATTTTACCATGGAATAAAAGTATCTTATTCAAATGATTAATATGATCATTAAGTGATTCAGACTTCACTGGAATCATAATCCGATCAATAGTAGTTTTGAATGAGAAGAAGAAATGTTATTTCTTATATGTAAATATATAATACAATCTTTAAGTTTGCAGAAAAAGGAAAAAGTTGCAACTTCAGAATGATTTCTTTAAGTGACTGTAGATTTCGATTGAATAACTAATAAGAAAATATCCTGAATTAAATCTTTTGTAATCAAATTAAAATCGTGGTTATAGATGCTTATTCTTTCTAATTAAGAATTTTTATTTATTATTGTGTTCAGATATGTCTTAACATTCAATGTTAAAAAAGTTTATATTACACATTAATCAGTAGGAAATAGAAGGAAGTACTTGATAGATATTTGTGATGTAGCTGTATTAATAAAATTATAGGAATTTAGAAAATTATGGAACAAAGAAATAGGTGAATTTTAATATAGTATATTAACAAAATGAATAGGTAAAATTATAGTTTTCGATTTATTTATTCATATAATAATCAACTTGTAGCATTATATTTAATTTCTCCATATATAACTGAATAGTCCTTCACTAGAACTTAATGTTTAAGACACTATTAAATTAATTCTTTCATTTTAATACAAATTAAAGTGTTTGTTCAGCAGTTTCAATTTGAAATAGTGGCAAAATGAAGTCATTAACAATAACTATTATAATTACTCAATTATTGAAATTATCAGTTAATTTACAGATAATCGAACAAAAAACCAATTTATGGATACATGAAATAACTCGATTAATAAACGCTGATTCTAAAATCCAAAGTATTGGTATTTATAACAACGACTTGAATTTAATTACTAAAGATTTAACGCAAGATATCTTGCTATCAGTTAATCAATCAAAAATTGTAGTTACTTTAAGTTTTTATTCAAAAGTTACGGTAGATCGAGAAGTATCCCTGGATTTTATTATATATTTCACTGAAAAAGAGATCTTCGTAAGTATTGTTAAATGAACGTATTTTCATCTCAAGATAAATTGTATTTGTATTTTATTTTTTTTAGCATTCCAAAAGATTTTACAATTTCTTTAAAAATCACATTCCTTATTCTCCTCAAACAAAAATACTGCTGATAGAAATAGGATTCACATGCCCCCCACAGAAATTTAAAGAAATTCTCATAAGTTTGGACGATTTTCAATTATTTAATTCTGTTCTATGCTGCTTCAATGAGCCATCTAATTTAAAATCACCGGATTATTGGTCTTATAATAAATTTGACAAAGATTTTAGAGTAGTTACGAATCCAAAAAGATTGGAACATTTATTTCTAAGAAAAGAACGTAATTTGAAGGGTAACTCGTTTCCTATTTTATTACCCTATGATGTAGCTTACCTTAATAATAATACAAATACCGTTTGGGATGTTAATGGCAATGGGAACCTATTATACTCAATTATTTTAGAAAAACTTAATGCCAGTTCTAAAATAATTTCTGAGCGAGATTATCCCAATATCTCATTTATAACTTTATTGAACTTAAATGTTGGTTATTCAATATTTGTTGACATAGTAATATTTGAAAATATATCACGATTTCTGGACTTCACTTACCCATTTTCAAGTATAGAGTTGTGTCTCCTAATACCAATGAAAACTCACATTGAAAAATACAACTTTACTGATTTTAGTGATACCTTTGGATTTGATGTTATAGTCTATTTTTGGATTTTTATTATTCTTTACATGATTTTAGCGAAACTTTGTTTTTTTAAACGTAAGAGCCTATTTGATCTAATTTTTTTGACAATATCCATGATATTTAGAGGATCATTCATCAATGGTGGCACCAAAAATTACCAGAGATTATTTTTAGCAATTTTACTTATTTCAAGCTTTTATTTCATTAATATCATTGAAATACTTTTAATTGTCAACTTATTGGCTCCAAATCCCCCAGAGAAAATTGATACAATTTCTCAATTAATTGCTCAAAACTACACAATTTATTCTAAGTTCGATATGAGCAAATTATTAAATTTTTCCAAAGTACGTAAGGACTTAATGAACTCAATAACTGTTCTTAGCAGTGATGATTTCGAGGAGATCAGTACGAATTGGTTGAACTTAGATAAAGTCGCCTTCTTGGGAAACGATTTCATTCGTGAAGATCTCTATGACACATTAGACTATAACTCTGAACATATAATTTATAAGACAAAGGAGTGTTTCTTTGATACTTTGATGACTAAAGCTTTTAAGAAAAACTCCCCATTTCGAGGATTGGTCGACGAAATATTGTTTACCCTATTTGAGTCCGGCATAACAAGACATATTTCAGTTCTTCAAAACAGGAATGAAAAACAAATAACTGTACAAAATCGGACAGCATTATCCTTCAATGAATTAAGGAATGTGTTTTTGTTATTATTAGTTGGAAACTGTTTTAGTATTTTAAGTTTCTTATGTGAAATTGGTTTCTCTTTTTTATATAAAAAAATTAAATTATTTCGAAACAATACTTAAAGCGAAATTGAAAAACTAATTTAAAACACTAAAATCATAATTGAATCCCGCTTATCCGACGTAATATGGGAGTAACTAGGAATGAAATATTAAGCTTTGGTATTGTACTTTAGTCAGAGTGAAGAATGAGCGCGGTTTTGCTCCCATCTACACCTCTTTGAAATTCTCCTCCGAAAGCGCCTCTGTCAAAGAGGAATTGAAAGCGCAGCTCACATGAATGGAAGAGTAAAGTAAATTCATACGAAAATCCCCTCCTTTTAGCGCAGATCAAACCGAATTTGATTTTGCTCCTCCGAAATTTGTGCACACAATTATTAAACTAAAATATTAAGAAATACTCGGTTTCTTTCAAAATTTAATTCAATGAAGTTGTTGCTGTTAATACATTAATGATTTATTATATAAAATTGAAAGAAAATAGTGTTTATTAATATTATCACACGCATTCTGGTTTTGGGCGCAATTCGTTCCGCTTTGACTTCATCTCCGCTTGGTAGAGAGAGCGTAAGATTTACATAAACTCCTCCGGCGCAAGAGAGAGTGCAAAAAGAGGCGAAAAATTTGCGTTTCGGTGAGAGGGATGAGTTTGCTCCGAAAACTTACTCTGATTTTAGTAGTCATTTAGGATATGGGGACAATTTATGCATGGTCAGAAATGGCACTATCCGTATCATCCAAGCGTACAGATAAAATATTACAGCTCACGCACATGAAACAAGCGCCTCTAATAATCAGGACACATTACACTTAAAATAAGCAGTTATCTGGATTGTAAAGCGAACTGAGTGAAATTACAGCAATAAATTGCATTAGGAATAAACAAGAGTTTTTGTTATAGTGTTTAGCCATTTACAGGGGGTACTGGTCCAAGTGGTTTTCGATAATCAAAGTTATAAAATGCCCTAATTTTTCTATTGCCAATTTTTCACAACTGACTATTGCATAGCAGTCTACAAATCATGTGTTTGATATTATGACGTTATAGTTATCCATTTTTAACTTCAGTCTAATACTAGTAGAACGATCTAGTTTTTATTTTCGATTGTGTGCAATCCATCCAAGCTTTGAAGAGCTTTGAGTCGAAAAATTTTAATTGACGATAATAGTTGTTCTGCAATTGAGGCCAGGGTATTATTTTTGTTAATGTTTTACAGAAATGGTAATCACAAATTTTTATTAAAGAAATGAATATATTTATTGTTAAGTTTTTAGATGCAATTTAAAATTTGTGTACTACATTTTTAAGAATAGACGCTAATACCCAATTACCAGTGAACGGCCAAACGATTTCTATTGTACTCATTTTTACCAGCGTCGAAATCAGGCTCTTGCAAAAAAAGGCATTTCCGAAGTAATAAGTATTGAACTGTAATGACTAGTTTACACCGAAACATGGTTCGATTTCTTGTATTCTTGGTTGTTAACGCCGAAAACAGGTTTTTGCGAATAATGACATTTCCGATATAATAAACAAACTGAAATTGAAAAGTGGACCACAATTTAACGATAAAATCTCAAATGGGAGCGTTAATAATAGCTTAATAAAAAATTTTAAAAATGCCCTTCAATCTAGGTAGGAAGAAAATAATTGTGATAGTTTAGCTTGACATCGGAATGAAAAATATCAGTTGGTGTTTAGAAGACTTTTCCAACGACGATAATAGTCATTAATTAAAAACTTCTAAAAACCGTTTAAAAGATGAGATTAGTTATGATATCGAACAGAAGCTCTTCGTGCACACATGGTTAACATTACAAATGGATAGCTATAAACATATTTATTTATTATTGTGCAAAATCAGTTTTTTAAAATTTAGTTGAATTTGAATAACATAGCTACTCTCTATTAAAAACCAAATCAATTAATACGAGTATGTAATTCTATGATGTAGTTTACAGTTTCAACGATCACTTTGGTTCTAAAATTTTTCTAACGTATCGGTTTCTATGGAAGATTTACAATGATAATATTCTTGTAATACAGGGTATTAAATATAGAAACATAGTTATTAAAACTAATTCAAATCGTAATAGTATTGAGTGCAATGTTTAAGGGTTTACTTATTTATAAATAATTGTTATTAGCAAACAATTTTAATTGTCTATCATAATATCAAATCAATACATTATGACTATTAAATTTAAATGTAAAAACATTTGCAGAAAGCCTTTGGTTTTAAAAAGAAGTGATTTATTTATTAAAAAATATAAAATGATGTTCTTAACTTTAATAACAATAATTATTTATTATTTAAAATTTGGAACTAATTTACCCGTAATCCAACCCGAAAGCTCATTGTGGGCAAATAGGATTACCAAACTGATAAATTCTGACTCAAAAATTGAAAGAATTGGCATTTTTCAGTACGATTTGAATTTGTTAGCCAACGATTTAACACAAGATATCTTGTTGTCACTTATTAAATCGAAAAGCATAGTTACTTTAAGTAATTATTCGGAAGCTGCTGTTGCTCAAGAAACTGTTCTGGATTTTATCTTATATTTCATTGGAGGCAAATCTTTTGTGAGTATTTCTGATAAAGTTTTTATGAATTTACTATAAATATTTCAATTTCCAGCATGCCCAAAAAGTGTACGAGTCTTTAAGAAATCACATACCCTACTCTCCCCATACAAAAATACTTCTGATCGGGGTAGGAGTGCCGTCTACTCCGCATAACTTAAGAGCCATCCTTGCCACTTTGGATTTGTTTCAGATTTTGAACATAATTTTATGTTGTTTCCACGAGCAGAGTAAACTAAAAGATCCCGAATATTGGTCTTACAATAGATTTGATGATATTTTCCAGAGTTTCATAAATCCAAGGACATTACAGGATGTATTCTTAAGAAAGGAACGCAATTTCAAGGGACATCCTTTACCGAATATTTTAATGCATCATCCCATTAAAACAATTTATGATAAAGAGAAATTTTGGGACTGTTTTGGAAACGAACATCTATTATATTCGATTTTATTGGAAAAACTAAATGCAAGCTCGAAATTTTTCACTAGAGAAGACCTTCGAAAAGAAACATTTTCATCTCTAGTAAACTCAAAATATGGTTCCTTAACTTTTGTTGAAATGGTTTTATTTGAGAACTTGTCCAAATCTATGGATTTCACATATCCTTTGTCAAGTATTGAGTTGTGTCTACTTATTCCTATGAAAACTAACACTGAAACATACAATTTGACTGTTTTTAGCAACACTTTTGGATTGGACGTGATCATTTATTTTTGGATTTCTCTTATTTTTTACATAATTTTAGCTAAACTTCTGTTTTTCAAACAGAAGAGCATATTTGATCTAATTTTTATGACCATATCCATGATGTTTCAAGAAGCATTTCTTGTGGTGGGCACTAAAATTTACCAAAGATTGTATTTAGCAGTTTTACTATTGTCAAGTTTCTATTTTATTAACATCATTCAAACCCTGTTAACAGTTAACTTATTAGCCCCAACCCCACCTGAAAAAATCGACACAATTTCTCAGTTGATTGCTCAAAATTACACAATCTATTCTAGAAATGATATGAGTAAGCTTTTAAATGCTGCTGAAACTAGAAAGGACCTTTTGAATTCTATAACTATCGTAAGTGACGAGGATTTTATTAAACTCAGTATGAATTGGATGAATTTAGAGAAGGTGGCATTCTTTGGAGACGATAATTATCGTACAAGTATATATAATAAAATCAACCAGACACCGGCAAATATATTATATAAGACGAAAGAGTGTTTCTTTAAGTCTTTGGTGTCTAAAATGTTAAAGAGGAAATCACCATTTCGAGAAATTTATGATGAAATTCTCTTTCAAGTATTTGAATCTGGTATTTTAAAGCACATAATTGAAATACAAAAATTAGGAGATAAAATACCAAAACCGATTCAAAATCATACATCATTATCATTTGAAGAATTGAGAATTGTGTTTTTATTGTTAATTGTTGGTAACTGTATTAGTGTTTTATGCTTTTTTATTGAGTTTATTTTCTCTATTTTGATTAAGAAATTGTCTTCTAAATAATTTCTAAATCGATGCAATAATAGACATAGACATAATAGACACTATCATCATCACTTTGACACTACAACTCAAATCGGGTCTAGGCCTCCCTCCCAATTTGCCCCCAATTACCCCAGTTTATAGCCGCGGCTATTCAGTAATGGATTACCAGCTTTGCCGCGCCGCTTCTTGGCAAGGACACTCTTTCAAAAATGCGTCGCAGTATTTGAAGTCGAAATCTTAATCCAAAAATTAAAAAAGAAATTAAAGGTATCTTGAAAAGGGTTGCATAATTCGTATAATATTTTGATATTGTTGATACAAACGAAATAAAATTTAGATATTTATAATTTGTAGAGATCACATACTTATTTGTACTAGCTGACCTCTCAAACTACGTCTTGCTTTTTTTTATCATAAAAAATGTAAAATTTTAAGGATAACTCACCCTTAGCCTTTAGGGGTTTCAAAATAAAACTTGACATTCTGCCCACCATTTGCTTATGTATTTTTCTACGCCTAGTCATAATAAAAGCTTGAAAAAACTTTATTTTTTTTAATTAAGCGTGACTCACATTTATAACTTAGGAGTATAAAATAAAAAAAAACATTACTCCTTATCAAATCTCACATTTCCACAATTTTATCAAAATCGGTTAAACCGTAGTGCTCCAAACTTTGCATTGTGTTAAAAATATTATGGGTAGATCAGCCTTAACATGTAAAGGTGAGCAAGATAACTTTAAAACCTCATGTTTCCAAAATTTCATTAAAATCGGGTTTACCGTTTCTGAGTAGTATTTCTTTATACACATAAATTATGTAAAAGAATTTTATTAGGGGTAGCTTACCTTAAACTCTTAATATGTGGGAATTTTTGTGATAATTTATGTATTATATTAATGCTTAAACTTAATCAATGCAAAAAAGAAATTTTTCCAAAAATCTTTTTTTTAATTAGTTGTTTAATGTTTGGGGGTATAAAAATTCATTCTAAGCTCACCGTCTAAACCCATGGGCATCATATACATCGGTAAATGATTAGAAATGTGTGAGGCGGAAATGGAAGCCGTTAAAGATAGTCTAAGCATAAGAGAAGTTAAAATCAGGGTAGATTGAATCCAAAAGTAATACATGGTAACGACAGAGTTAAATCAATGTGAAGGAGCTTGATGCTCTATGTTCAGATTTTTTAAAGACTGCTATTCCCATTTTTGCTCCACATTGATTATTAAGCGAATTTTTTTTATTAATTACAGCTACAATTTAATTCAGCTTTTCATAAATAAAAAGTTACAAAAGAAATGAAACCTCATCAAGTTTTTGAAGATAAATATGGTTATTATTTTATAATCGATAACCAAAACTCCATCAAATCGGAATTTTGTGCTGTGACTTATGGTTGAGCTTGTGCCTGGAAAGGATCATGGATCCAAGCAATTTTTCGACTTAATCAATTTCAACCGAAAACCATTCGTTGTTTTGTGAAAAAAACATTAGCTCTTGTCAAACAACAAGAATCTACGTGTTGTTTCCTTGCAAAAACAGATTCATATTAACATATAACTTTTCTGAAATATATAGTACGTAGTTTGAACCAAAAGTCTGGTTTATGTAATTATTTGGCATTCGAACGCACGAAATTATAAATTTCTACATGAAACCCATTGCGAATTCCTGTGAACATTAGGGTCGTATATTCTGTTGTGCATAATTTTTTAAAAAATGAAGTTTTATTATGTTTACTGCACCAATAACACAATCCAGAACTTAGTTCAGTTTAGAGTTCATTGATATTGATGCAATAGCTGCCCTATGATACAATGAGTGCACACACAATTTGGCACCCTTTATTGCAACTTAAATGATAAACTAGTTAAAATTTTGTTTAAATTTTGAAATTTCCAGTGAAAAAAGACGTAGTTTTTTAGGCATAATTTGGATAGCGTAAAGACTCACGATGTCCTGAGATACTTTCCACGGCGCCCCAGGGCGCCGCGCACACTTTGGGAACCCCTGATATATAAGATTTATAAACTATAAAAATTGCTTGATTCAATTCCAAAAATTCAGTAATTTTTTTAGATTTTTGGTTAAATTTAAAGAGGAAACAGGAATATTGGCCACATTTTTCAGCATACGTCCAGTTAAAACTAACTAGATTCAATAAAATATTACTAATCAATATTGTATTTATGGTATATTTTTAATTTTATACCATATGGCCTATGATTTAAATTCAATTTTTTATTTAAATTATTGAAATCACAAGTTTAATTTAAAACAGGGGAAAGCCATGTCGTCAATAAGTATAATTCGTAGTGTTGAAGGTTTAACAATATCTTCAATATAAAAAACAGAAAGTGACTGTCTTAATCAATCTCGTCTATTGAATAGAAAAAAATAGAAAAAATGAAGTATTTTTCATTCAACTTAATGTTCATTCACTTTATTATTCCTGGACAGTATTACCAAGCTCACTCACAGGAAAACATTTTGTGGTCCAATGGCATTAGCCAATTAATAAACAACAGTGCTGAAATCCAAAGAATTGGAATCTATAATTACAATTTTACATTAATAACCAAAGATTTAACGACATGTCTTTTAGTATCAGTGAATCACACAAAGACTATTACTACATTGAGTACTTATTCGGAAGATGCCATTAAAAAAGAACCAACTTTAGACTTGATTATATATTTTATTGATCCATTTAATTTCGTGAGTATTATAAAGGAACCAATTCTTATTTTAAATATATCTATCCTATCTATCCTATCAATTTAGGATCATCAACAGTTTTACTTTTTGTTTATGGATAATATTCCCTACTCTTCTCAAACTAAAGTTCTATTGATTGGAATAGGATTCCCATGTAGTCTGTCGAATCTAAAATCTATCCTTATCAATCTGGACGATTCGCAATTCTTCAACATAGTTTTAACATGTTTCAACCAGCAAACTAAATTGAGAACGCCAAGTTATTATTCCTACAATAGATTTGGAGCAGTTATTAAAATATTCAGAAATCCAATCAATTTGCAAGAATTATTTGAAGAAAAGGAACGTAATTTTAAAGGTCATCCATTTCCAATTCTACTGATTAAGCCAATACAATCTATTCATGATAAGAATGCCGTTTGGGACTCCTTTGGCAATGGAAACATGTTGTACTCTATTTTATTAGAGAAACTCAATGCAAGTTTCGAAGTGATTATCAATCGTGATTTTTATTCTGCTTTAAACTCAGGTTTGAGTTATTCGACATTTTTTAATTTAATTTTGTATGAAAATTCTTCTCAAGACCTAGACTCCTTGTATCCGTTCTTCAGCACAGAATTGTGTATCTTTATACCTATGAATAATGACAACAACAAATTCGACCTAAACTTTCTTATCATTTCTTTTGGGTATGATTCAATGTTATATTTTTGGATTTTCATTTCACTTTATGTTGTTTTGGCCAAAGTTTTATTCTTTAGAGGCATGTCTTTTTATAATTTGATATTTATGCCAATCGAAGTCATTTTCCAGGGCTCCTCAAAGATGTCTATTACTAAGCCTTATCAAAGGATTTACCTCCTAATTTTATTATTCTCCTGTTTTCTATTTACGAACATTGTTCAAGTGCTTCTGATTGCTCACCTATTAGCACCACCTTTCCCAGAAAAAATTGACACAATTTCACAATTATTAACCCTTAATTACACTATATATGCAAAGCAAGATGTAATAAAACTTTTAAGTAAATCCAAACTACATGAGGACCTACAAAAATCGTTAACAATTCTTAGCGATGTCGATTTCATTAAAATGAGTTTCAATTGGACCAATTTGAAGAAGGTAGCTCTTATGGGGGTGGAAGATTTACAGCAAAAACTTTATTATAGGGTTAATCCTACTTATTACCAAGAATTTTTTAAAATAAAAGAATGTGTTTTTAAAACTGTAGTATCAAAATCCTTAAGGAGAAAGCCCCCCTTTCGAAATGTAGTTGACGAAATTTTCTTCAAACTATTTGAATCGGGAATAACAACTCATATCATTGAGATCAACAAATTAACCAACAAACCTCTTCAAAATCGCATTGTATTAGCATTCACAGAATTAAAGTTTGTGTTTTTATTGTATGTAACAGGGTGCGGATTAAGTGTTTTTTGTTTTTTCATTGAGATTATTTTTGCACTTTTGAAAGTGAAATATTGGAATAAAGTTATTTCATCGCTAATTTAATTGGCTTAAAAATAGTTTTTTATGTAAGGAATTAGTGAACTTAAAGTCTTTATTAATAGAAATTTTTCTTTGCACGACGACAATTTGATGAATGGCTACTTTTCTTCAAAATTTATAATGAAATAATGTAAAATTTTAAAGCCAATGATTTTGACAATTAGAAAATTGTAAATTGGTTTCAGTAAGCCAGAATAATATTTGTTGATGGAAAAAAATTTGTAGATAAACATCTCACAAATAAATTGGACTAAATATACGAAAAATTCAATATAATTATTTACTTCTGCTCCAAAATAAGATGTATTAGCTGAAGATTATTTTAAATTTGGCTCAAATATAAAAATACTCAAACATTATATTATTAACATTATGTAACACTTATTTAAACAATGTGTGGGATATATTAACAGTAATTATACACGAATAAATTTCCAGGAAACGAATGAAATGAATTACAAATATTACAAATGTTTAATTACCTATTTTTCCAACTAGTTTTTTTTACAAAATTTTGGATGCTGAAGATGTGTCATCAATAAAACAATGACAATTGTCAGATTTTCTAGTTCTTAATATTTGATTTCTATCAAAATTTTAGTTTAAAATTAGTGATCTGTGAAATAGTAATTGTAGCGTGTAAAAATATAATAAAAATTTCTTTTCCCCTCCCTTTAAGGCGGCTTAGGCTTAGTCTCTGTCAAGCTAATAGAACTTTCGGTCTCAATTTTTCGATATTTCATGGAAATACATAGAAAGCAATGTACTGTATCATTGATTTATACTTGATAGCACAAATTATGTTAATCACTTTTGCAATCAAGAATCAACATTTAAGAAAAACTACTTTTGGGCATTTAATGAGGAACAATTCAAATTGATTGTAGAGGTAAGAATAACGTTTAGTATTTGAAGAACGAAGTACTAATTTGGTTATTTACACGATTTGTGGTTGTCTGTGGATATTGAATAATTAATGAGGGTTCTGTACATTTTAGAAGAAGCATTGGCTACTTAAATGTTAAGATTTTAAAATAGAATTGTATAAAATACTCTTTAAATCATTTTTGAGTGTATTAGAAGAATACCAAGAGCTTTTGCAATTCAAAATTCTAGCGCCATTTAACTATCTGCAAGTATGAAATGGAAATTATTTATATTATTTATAGATGCAGTTGCACACGTTATCTTTAAGGTGGTTTAAATTTTTACATGTATTTAATTTTTTATTTTATTTTTATATATATTTTATATTATAAGGAATTAGGTTTTGTCGATAATTAATTTTTTATATGCTCAAAGTTTATGATAAATTCTTTGAATTAGTGATTTATTTAATATTATAGAATATTGATAAAGAACACTAAAAAAAATTATTTCTTAAAAGACATCTAATTTTATTATCTTATGCTGTACTTAAATCATTATAATATGCATATAAATAAACAAAGAAAAGCATTTAAAACAAAAGAAACATAAACCTAAGAAATAATTTACGTGTAAATACAAATGATACTCTGAACTTTTGGATAATAAATAAATGTTACAGCAGCCTTTTAAAATCCGATCTTTTCATTAATACAACCTTGATTTTTTAGCGTATCATGGAATATATTGCTATAAAGTTCATCGATTTATTGTCTGTTTACTGATTTTTCAAATTCAAATATTTGCTTAGTGAAACCGAGAAAACCCGAGTACTATCGTAGAAATATTATTATTATTGTTTTTGAAATTGGAGGGGTTTGTCTAGTCTGATAATAATATTCAAAAAATTAGAACACCCCTTAATTTGAAAGTCTTAATAGAATAGGACTTTTAAAGTGGAATTATCTTCGAAACGAAGATGTTGTGCAAGAAGAAATTATTGGGTCTGGCTCTCTGCCTGACCTTTGTAATTATTCAAGTGAATTGTGAAGATGTAGCCGTTGCGGGAGGTGATAATGAATTGAATAAGGCTGCAACTAGTGAACCATCTTCCGAAATATCTGAATATGTAAGTGTCGACACGATTTTGCACAACTTTTCAATATTTATTGAACAAATCAATTCATTTGCAAACTCGTAATATTCTGTGGAAATGTTCGACGTCAATATACGAACACAATGCCAAAACAAATAGCCCAAGAAAGTAACTAACAAAGAGAAACTACAAAAACAAAGACGGAGGGGAAATACGAATGGGAAGAAAACAGAATTCCTTAATCAAGTGAAAAACAGATGATTTCATGTTCTTGAAAAATTCGTCTCTGTACGAGAAGTGAACTACATTTCATTTAAGAGCACTTCCAATCGAAAATTCCTACGGAAACCTTATCGTTAAACCATCGGGGTGTCAATAGGTCAAAAGCAGCTTGAGAAATTTATTTTGCGAATTGGAAATAAATTCAGGCCGACCAACCAACATCGATTCAACTGAATAATAAAATCGCGTATCACACGTTTTTTGTGATCTAGAATTTTAAATTTGTGTCTTCAATGTCTCTTTGTTTTACTACTTTTTTTAATCGATTTTAATTTTAGTTTTATATGTATTTGTTGAGAAAATGTCGCACGCCTCATTTTGCCAATATATTTACAAATTTACAAAGTGCGTGGGCTTAGAGTCTCTATAGTGTCAAAGCTAAAATCAAAGCCGACCAGATAATTTATTATAGGCTGAATGATTGAAAAAATAGCCAAACCAAAACAACACCTTGAAACGATTTTATTCAATTTCGCCGGCTGTTGATTTTCCTACTAGAAGATTTAAGCGAAATGCAAAAAATGACGACATCCGCGAATTTGCGCAGCCTAGTCGGTGCCTGAGTCACTCATCAATGCTTGGTCAGAGCTTAGTGTAATTGTTTAAATGTAAATTGGATTGAGACACGCTTTGTAACAAACAACGCCATTCGAATTCTAATGTCTCAGGAAAGCTATTAGAACAAATCGGATAAATCCAGAATGTATTGATTTCTTATTTTAAGTTTAGGACTTGTTTTGTAGGCCTATAAACTTTTATTGATTATTTATCTTAAATAGTAAAGATCTTTGCCAATTATACTTCTTTCTAAAATTCCCAAAATAGCAACCAATTACCTTCTCTTTTCGTAGATGAGTTTATTGACCATTTTTGGACTATAAAAATGGGAATTGGATTTAAACAAGTTCTTTACATGTAGAACCATAAATCTGGAGACCTCGAATTGCTCTACGGGTTCTAATTCATTAGTAGAGTATTGTTAATTAAAACTATATAAACTTGTTTTTAAATAGAGTAATTAATGTTAGTTCAAATAGCTGATAAAGGCATTACATTTTTATTTCAAATTGATTGCATTATAAAAAAAAAAGTATAATTTAATCATGTATAAAATTCTATAAAACGACGTAATTAAAAATTTTACTGATTTGTAATTGCTTTCATTTCCGTCAATTCAAATTTTAATACAAACATTTTTTTATTATATTAATCATGCTAAAAGATGATTAATTATTAGTTTAAGCGTATAGATTTGTAAAGAACTTAAATAATTGAAATAAAAAGGAGAATATGGTACAGTTGACTCTCGATAATTCTATCCTGCGATAATTCGAAGCACTTTATAATAAAAAGTTGTCATGAGTTCCCTACAAAATCGCTTGATATTTCCAACTAATTCAATACATTTCTATGCTCTAAGTAATTCGAACTCATTGGAATCCAACACTCAACATTTTAAAAGTTAAAGATTTGTGGTTGCAGCATTTTAATATTTTTTCTTTTAAAAGCAAGTTATTGAACAGTCTGAGCAACAGTAATGGAACCATTTGATAGTTCAAACTCTCGATAATTCATAATATATACATAGAGTCCCTCGAATTCCGAAGCATCGAGAGCAAGCTGTATTTTAATAATGCAAATTAAAAAATATTAATGAATGAATTTAATTGTGTCTATTTCTATAACATGATAGAAAAGAGACCCAGCTTACCAAATATTTATCAATCAAATTTTCAGAAATTCTTTAAAAATTGGCAATTCTGTTGGTTCGTGAATTGTTTTGTTTAGCTAAGATATGAAATAAATCAGATTTATACTGGTTCATGCTATAATTTGAATTTAAAGATCTCGATTGATAGACTTGTTTGTTTTTAACCAATTTTTCGCAATTCTATTTGGTTTGTTTGTTTTTAAATAATTTGATAAATTCTAATCAATTCTTATGGAATTCAATACTAATTATATGAAATAATGGTTATTTGTGCTACAAGAGCGGGTTTTTAAAGAGGATATGAGTGCGACATACAAGCCGTCGTTTCCGAGTTAAAAAACTGATTTTATACCAAAACTGGCACTTAATTTTGTTTGGTCTTTCCTTAAAAATTCCAGTAAAAGTAATTAAAAAATTTTGCCGTTCCTATTTGAACTGTTTTCGGGTACTATTTGACCGTTATAATGTCTGGGATTAAAAATTGTACAGTATTTTCCTCAAAATAGCGCCAAAATTATGACTGAAACAAATTGTGATTGTGTTTTTTTCACTAGTAAAATAAAAATCTAATATTTTCACCATTGCGAAAAAATTACGCATTATGAAATTGAATGAAATCGATGTCGAAAAGCAAACCGTTCGATATAAAAGTGAAAAATTGATTTAAAATTGTTCAATGGAATGACAACAATTTAATTGCATTTTTTCAATATAGATATTTAAGAATAAATAATAGATCAAAATGAAAACGACTGAATTAAAGCTTGTATTATTTTACTGTCATTTTAGCATTTAAAAAAATTATTGGAACCAAATAATTTTTATGCTTTTCCCTAGAGACATATTTTATTATTGAAACCATTATCTAATCGATCCGTTTTGTATAAAAATAAATCAATCACAATTTATTCCAATTTGCAACAACACCATATGTAACATTTTATCTTTTAATCAATTTACTTGTTGTAACATGAAATAAATATGGAAAACCACCTGTTGTGCTTTATTCTACCTGATAAAGCTTCATACCAATTTGGTTATATTGCTGTATAACTACGGAAGTACATAAAAATTCCTTTAGAAAACAACTCATTTAATCAGCATTTTTTCCGATTCCTAATAAAGAAATTTGATAATTTAAAAAACCGTACTTTGAATGTGATAATGATAATGAGTAAAAGTAAATAAGGTCACAAATTTAGAGTTTGACATTGGTGACCCTTAAAAGTTTGTGATTATAGTTGTTATGAAATTAATTTTTATTTTGTCTGTCCAAGTTTTTGATTAGTTTTGTTATTGAATTAATTTCTTTTTTGAGCACATGCTTTCAATGATTAGTTTTTTATTTTATTGTTTTTACAATGTTTTTATCAACAAAAAATTGGGTTTGGGTCAATTTTAGTTTGAAAAAACCAAACGAGAAGAGAGAATAAAAGTTACGCAATATACTCCCAAAAAATTTCTCATTTGGCACTTTAATTTTAATTTAAAAATATAGCATTATAAACAGTTGTAAGTTATAGGAAAGGAAATACCATTATCAAAATGTTGATAAACAATAGAACGAAATTTTTTTCACTTTATTTTTATTTTTGCCTCTGACATTTGGCACATTGCGAATAAAAGCCTAATATTATGTCATTGCTTGTGTAATTAAATACAGACTTAGTTAAGGTACAATGAAATTACTTTTAATGAATAGAAGATTTTTAAAATGTAAACAATGCGTAATTTATCAATAAGTAACATATTAATAATATTTGAGAGTATAATTCTTTATTGCATTGATAGATTCGCATTATGATCATAGGACTTTATTTTAAATTGGTTCTACATAATCTTTTTAACACAAATTGGTACTGTAACGGTTTACTTTTCATCACGGTGTGCGGTAATATTTCAAAATTTTCACGCAAATAATTCACCAATTTAATAAAATTGCATATTGTTGTCATAACCCAATCTCTACAAATTTATTATTTAAATATTTGAATTGGAAAAATTTCGTTGTGAGTATTCCCATCTCACACTAATAAACTTTATCAATTGTAATTTTAAATATTTTGTTAGAGTCAAAGCCGCTCAACCTTGTATAAGTTTTCCGGATTTTACGTGACGTCATCAGCCGGAATTTCAATACTTTTTGACTGAATCGGGTGAGAGAATTTTTGCGATTTTTTGGAATTTCGGCACAAAATAAGTGATATTGATCACAAAAATTATTATCTGAATTACACGTATTTAATTACTTAAAAAGTCTTTTGTTACAATATTATCGCTAATTGAATGGTATCCGGCTGATGCATATGTGAAATAGGTTATTACAGCACTCAATTACCTATTTTTATTCGCTTAAAATACATTCGTGCTGTAATAACCTCTATTTCAACACTTATACCAAAATATACTATTACACGGCACAAATAACTTTACACAAATCAATAGTTTTAAATTAAAGTTTTCTTAAAACACTAATTTAAAGCAGGTTTACTAAAAAAAATCTGACAACTGCCATTATTTTATTGAGGACACATCTTCAACAATCGTATTTTAAAGACAAAATTTCAATTTAAAAAATCAAATGACCTTAAAGACATTTTGTTGTGAACAAATTGACAATTTCTCAATTCTGTGAATGAAAAAAGTTGGTTACTGTGTTTGATTTTGAATTTGACTATGAAACTTGTATGAAATTTCCAGTCCCAAACACATTTAGAATGTAATAATGGCCAAAAAGAAGAAAAGAACGGAAGGGTTTTGATTGATTTGTATGAAATTTGGCCTTGTTTCATCTTTATGGTTTATTACAATTATCAAAATATTTTTAAACTGGAACTGTATTCTAGATCATTGATGTTTGACCATATTTCAATTATTTTTGTTTAGGAAGTATCGGCGACCGGTCTAGAACTGGAGCACGAACTGGTCAACGACCAAGCGGTGAGCACCAACACAGAATAGACACTGGGGGGAATGAAATTCAATTTTCATGGGTCAAAAATAATTTCATTTTCGAACATTGTTTCAAAACTGTAATCTTTCTACTNTGTTTAGGAAGTATCGGCGACCGGTCTAGAACTGGAGCACGAACTGGTCAACGACCAAGCGGTGAGCACCAACACAGAATAGACACTGGGGGGAATGAAATTCAATTTTCATGGGTCAAAAATAATTTCATTTTCGAACATTGTTTCAAAACTGTAATCTTTCTACTAAACTTCATACCAAAAACCAGAACTCTACTAATTCTGCATAGTATTCGCATGTGAAATTGTAGTATGAGGGGATTTAATGAATTTTTGTATTGCATTGGTGTTGTCTCCGGATAGGGATCCACGTCAGGAGAGCAGTTTGTGGCCATACCCAAAGATATGCCGCTGGGTCACAAAGAAATCCTTGCGCCCAACTTGCTTGGTCTCACCACAATGGGCATGACTTTCCTGCCGAAGCATTTAAAATTGCTGAACGTGGTTTCAGCCACCCGGGAAATCGTAGCAGGAGTGAAGTATGAATTGGTTGTGAACGCTTTGACTGAAAGCCAGGAGCGAGAAGTATGTGCCTTAGACATTTTAGAGAAGCCGTGGATTTTAAATTCGTGGGGTGAAAAGTTGAAGATCCTTAAAAACACTAACTGCACAGGAGAAGGCATTACCATTGATCATGAAGATTCTGATCAGAGGATCAACCCCTTGTTTTATCGAAAACCTCCTCAGAAACTTTCAGATGATCAAATGAAGGATTTAGTAAAACAAATCCTACCAAGTAATAGAAAGAAAGTCGAAAATCCAATTTTGACTTCAACTGAGAGTCCAGAAGTTCCTAAACCCTCTTCAGAACTAGACGATTCAGTTAAAAAGGCTCTAGATAAATTCTTTGATATGGCAGCGCCAAACGAAGTTGCTAAAGCCGTACAAAGAACACCAGTTGAACAAGAAAATGTTCCACAACCTCAGTCCCAAGATTCTGATTCAGTAACACCAGTCCCTGAAGCTACTACTTCTACAACAATTTCTAACCCCCCTCAAGCTGCGATGGATAATTTATATTACAACTCAAATGGAAATAGTAACACTCCTCCCCCAGAAATCATAGCGCTATCCCAAAGTGAAGACATCAATACACAACAGCATGTCGTGGATCCATTTTTTGATCCGCAACAAAGCAGTGTCCAGAGTCCCATTAGTAGTCGAAGAAAACGACAGGTTAGTTTGACAGAATCGGAAGAG